>JAFMPE010151486.1:0-20710 GCA_024759925.1 Ficus religiosa
TAATAATAATAATAATAATAATAGTGGGCCTTGTGGAGCTTGCAAGTTCCTGCGGAGGAAGTGCGTGAAAGGGTGCATATTCGCGCCCTACTTCGACGCAGAGCAGGGCACGGCCCACTTCGCGGCGGTGCACAAGGTGTTCGGAGCGAGCAACGCCTCAAAGCTCCTCCTCCGCCTTCCGCCCCACAAGCGCCACGACGCCGTCCTCACTCTCTCCTACGAGGCTCTCGCTCGCATCCGCGACCCCGTTTACGGCTGCGTCTCTCACATCTTCACTCTTCAACAACAGGTCTTCCTCATTTTCATTTTTATACTCATTATATATATGTGCTTGTGTATAAATATATATATGTTTTTCTGGTTGATGGTCGTCGTGCTAACGTGCGCCGGAAACTGTGCTAAGTCGGTCAGGAATTAAACTGTCATGGTTTGCGTGTTTGAGTACTTTGAGTCGTCGGTAGTGATGTTAAAATCGTGATCAGTTCATTTTGATGGGGATGCCCTTGTTTTTTTTTTTTTTTAATTATTTTTGTTTTTTTGGTGGTCATCGTGCTAACGTGCGCCGGTGACTTAAAAAACAAAAAAAAGATAACTGATTTCAGGTAACTGAACAAGTCTGGGGCTAGTCACGAAGCACTATCTTTTTCATAAATCGTGACCTTGTTTCTTCCGCTCTTTTGTTTCCTCTTTTTGCAAGTTTTTTTTGCTTCAGGCGGCCATAGTGCTAACATGCGCCGGTCCCTTTTCTCTGGTTTATATATATATATATATATATATATTTCCCCTTTAGTTTTGAGTTTTGGAGAAAGTTTCTGTTTCAGGGATGCCCTGATCTGAGTGATCTTCAAGTGGTACTAATGGAGTCGTAGTAACAAGTTGTGAAATGCTAACTTGCACCTTTCAGTGAATATTCATGTGTACGGATCGATTTAGATCGTATGTGAAATCCAAGTTTTTGGTTGAAAGGGTTTTGTGAAATTTGATTAAAGACTCACCATTTCTGTACTATGTAATTTTGTTCCTCGCCTATATATACACACATATATATACGTACTAACATTCCGATCGGCTTTGCTTTTTGATATCTGCTTTGGCAAGTAGCAGTAGTGTTACTGTAGATGTAACCCTAAATTGAAAAACTGTTCATCTCTGACAACCAAGTTTCTCAGTCATTACTACATTTTCTAAATAATATATAATTTGAAGGTTTTTAGTTTTCGAGGTCTCTTCACTTTTATTAATATATACACACACACTAGAGATGGTCCAAGGTTCATGGTCAAGTTTTTCTTTTTTTCTGGCTAAAGGATTTTCTTTCTTACTAATTTGATTTTTCCGGTGCACTAAATCTTGTCTTAGATTTCCAATTAATTAACTCGCTTAAAATCCATGCAAACTTGCATTTCTAGAGAATGATTTAATTAGGGTTTTCCTTTTTTGATGGCTATAGCTCTAATAACTTGTGCTCTTCGTTTTCCCATTAAAAATTTTCGGAAATTCATGCTAACTTGCGCCTTTGAAAGTTTTTCCCGTGAATTTTATCTTTATTTTTACAGAGGTAGGCCCGTAAGGAGCCTCTTCCTTTGTGCCGGCCGCCATGAATATATATATATATATAATATATGTATGACTGTGGAGTTTTGTTGCTTGCTGGATCTACTAAGCAATAAAATTGTAGAACATCTAGAAATATTCAAATCCCTCTACTTTTTGACTTTCTTAACTCTTTCACGTATTATTGGCATAGTAAATATATATATATATATTTATATCTATATATATATATTCATCTCATTTCATTTATGAAACTTTGACATTTCACGTTTAGAGAGTTTGGGTGATTGATTCCTTGCAAGGATCAAAAAGGGACCTACCATATGTTGGTAGTCGAGTGGTAAGTTTTCGATGCCAAAATCCATATACATATAATTATATATTATGTATGCATAGATAGATACATTAGTCCACAGTAGTCACCATATATATATATATATATATATATTAGTCACATGGTGTAGCTTTCTTGCAAGGACGTCTTCTTATATAATCCTTTAATTTGTTTGCACCGTGGATTGCATACGTGTATACAGAAACGTTATTTTCAGTTTCATCATTGAGGTTGATCCCATGATCTTTTGCTTGATTTTGTAACAACCTTTTACTTTAATTCGTGACTTTTGTAGATAAAAATATAGGAGAGCTCTTTTTTTTTTTTTTTTTTTTTTTTCGTTTCTTTTCTTTTTCTTTCCTAATTTTTGGCTGAAACAATTTACAGCTAGTATTATCATCCATACAAGAAAACGCGCCGTATCTCTCTCTCTCTCTCTATATATATATATATATATATTAACATTACTATGCCATAGCATGATCCTGCATGCTATATAGCCATACATATAATGATATTTCGAGATTAAAGTTTTAAGAACGCAATTTTGCCATCTTTTGAATGTTTTGAAGTAGACGTCACTACAGAGAATTAGTCTACACCTTTAGTTAGGCGCAATTCCATAGACCCATGATTGGGTAAAGCGTCACTAGCATAGTAACACTAACAAAAAAGGAGGGATGATTTGTGGTAAGTCCCTTAAAAAGTAGTCCTATAAGATAAGATCATCAACTTTCATTTAGCTTAATAGTTTTTTTTTTTTTTTAATAACTTAATTTTTATTTAGCTTAATAGCATTTAAACGCTATTATGTGCTTAAATGCCCTTGAAACATATCAATAGCAGTTCCTTCAGACATTCTTCTACGCATTTTTTAGCAGGGGTTAAGATTCAGATTATGTTTCATGTCTATATATCTTTCTGTGGTGGCAGGTGGTAAACTTGCAGGCAGAATTGGCGTTCGTTCAAGCCCGGCTTTCAACCTTGCAGAGCCTACCGGCAGCACTGCCTCAGCCCCAAAGCCCCTCGCCCACAAGCATGCATTCCTCAGCGGATATGGTCGCTTCCGCTTGGGATCTAGCCTTAACTTCTAACATTTTAATGCATTTAGATCCCCTTCAACCGCAAGCGTCTTCGGAGCTCACGAGCTTCATCGGCCCATTCAATCGAGAATTGTACGATGGAGAACTCCAGGTTTTGGGTCGTCAGTTCGTGTCTCGGTGTTTGCCGGCTGCATTAAGGTTTCGATCCTCCACTTCTCACTAGCTATATTCTCCCAACCCCTTTTTTGTGATCAATTAATGGTTTGTGTCAACCTCTTTAAAAGTAAGCTCTTCAAGAAGTGTTGACGCGTTTTGTAATTCTTCTGGAGGTTGAATTGAAAGATTATAACTTTCTTGAGGAATTAAATTTTAGATATGGGTTGGCGCTACCTGTTATGGCTTTTCTTTTTTGTTTTCTCCCTCCTCTGCTAAATCTAAACAAGATCGAAACAAATGGAAATTCATATTTTGAACAAACAGCATGCCCAAAACTTAATCTCAGGCCCAAGGGTTTAAACTTTAGGCCCACAAACCCTGTGCCAGGCCCAGCTCAGGCCTGGCCTCGAAGACAATCTATTTTTGAGTCTCTTTGAGTTTTCTCGAAACTGCTTTTACCTTCCCAAGTCAAAATATAATTTTTAGAAGAAATATATAGATGATCTGTTAAAAGAACTTACGGTGTCCATAAATGTTTATTGTTAAAGCCAAAAGATTCAACTTCCAATAAACTTTAAACTTATAGCAAAACTTAAGTTTGATATTAAAAACTTCATTTAATATTTCTGTTACTTGTTAAGAAACTTTAACGATTATTTTCACCTTATAAGCTATTTTATTTTAAACACTTACACAGAAATCACAACTTTTTTTTTTCCTCGTCTATTGGTTAAAAGTGAAATCACAACTTTTATTTTTCTTCGTCTATTGGTTAAAAGCAAAAACTACATCGACAGGCCCGTAAGATGATATCCACCTCTGTTGTGAGGAATGTAGGAATTACCTTTCCAAGATTTCCTTTTCCTTCCATAAATCATGGTAAACCGGCAAATATTCAACGCAAGACCAGATTTTTTTAAGTCAATCGCGTGAAGCCTATAGATGTAAACAAACTTATTGCCTCTACGTAAAACATTCAACCCTTGGCATTACCGTCTTTTTGTTGTGTTTCATGGTATATATATGTGTGTGTGCGCACGCGTGCGCCGGTGGGTGGGTTTGTCTTTCCCACTAGTACAAAGTTTTAGAATGCAACAATGAAAAGGGTGACAGAATATTACAAGGAAACCAGGAAGTGAAGTGACTAACGGGTGTTAGCCACGAACGATAAGAAAAAGACGGAGACGGAATCGGGAAGTAGTGGTAGGGAAACTGGGAACACAGGAAGTGTGAAGTACATCAGTAGGGCAAAGAAGAATGAAAGACAAGATGCAAGTTTTACAGACACAATCAATTATTTTTCCCATAAATTAAAAACCATAAAGTAGGCTAATAAGCACAAGAAATTTCAACATTACCAAAAACCACCACGATATCATGCACCTTTTAAGAGTATTCCCTTTTGTTTCGAACACATTGCCTGTGCATTCTCCGCATTGGTGAACGAACCAGATTGCGATGTCTTCTGCCTGGTAAGATGGCCATCGGAATCAAAGGAAACATGGACAAGCAATTCTCTGGACATAAACCAACTACCATGACTAGCAAGCTACATCTCCTGGAAAACACTCACAATACGGATAATTCTCTGGAGCACAGAGCAGCTAAATCATCATATCCTGGAAACAGTAAACAAGAAACAGAATGATAATAGTAGCAGAAACTACTTGGTACTCTCGGTTTTCAGTCCTTAAGGCTTCAGGTGCAAGCATACCTAATAGTTTGTTTTCTATGTGCAAATTACACTGACCAACATGAGTACGACCAAAAACACTGCTTTTAAGCATTAAGAGAGAAATGAGGAGAAGATGCATTTATGAGCAAGAAAATTTATGTTTTTGTCGGAGCTGAAAGGTGCTAAATGAAGCCACACAAGAATTAACGTTCTTGTCACACAAGAAAGGTGCTAAATGAAATCACACGAGAATTTTACCACCATATATACACAGCAGGCTACGACTTCCCATTCAGGTAAGTGCGAGCAGCTCGTTACTTCCTCTCACTCCATAATGTAGGAGAGACAACCATAAAAGAGTCCCACAATTCATGGCCAATTAGCCTCTGCAAATACACATCTATGATTCACAACACGGAAAGCAATTAAAAGCACAATGAACAGATCACTACGAGGCTTAAACCGTTCACCATATGGTACAGATAGATTCAGCAGATAGCTTGATAGGCCACAGAACTTTCAGGGGGGAGAGAGAGAGAGAGAGTGTACAACAAATATGCACGTATAGAAGAACGGTTACAGGTCATAAACATAGAGCTCCATAAATCTTACAAGTCCACAGTGAGAATTGAACTGAAACTGCACATGAACTGCAAAACAGAAGTTCAAACACAATTGTTGAAGAAAAATACTCGCCGATATGCATTGTTAGGACCAATCCAAGTCGAAGTACCAAAACCTGGTCAACAAATAGTTAAGAATACAGTATGTGCAGAGAAGCCCAATTGGGCTAATACTTTACAGAACCACACAATAAATAAAGGAACCTAAAAGCAAATGTCAGAGGCTCCAATCTTCTGTATACATAAATGTACAACCGACTTCCAGTTTGAGAAGGGGCATCATAAACTCACGTATGTTAGAGAGGCTAAACCGAATTCATCAAGAACAACTCTAAACAATCTCCCCGTGCCTGAAGCCACTATCCCCACAATCAGCACCAGAGTCCAATCCACAAGGAGAATCGTACCACTTTGAGTTATCTTGGTAGAAACTATCAACCTGTATTCCAACAAGACCTACATCTGCCACTAACGCCTCATCATGTCTTAAAGGCTTGGTTAGCTTTGTATCTTCACAATCAAGAATGCTCTTCTCGTCAAAATTACTGCATTTCAGCCACTTTTCAGACTTACAAGACTCGCTCATCAAATCCTTTTGATTCCTACAATCTGTCCTCATCTGGTCCCAAGAAACAACATCCCCAAGAGTTCTCCCAAAGCTGTCTTCATCATCCTCAATCAATTCAGTATCTTTTCCATCTACATATATTCGTTCATGGTGATGATCACTCCAGTGAGCCAAATCATCCTCCACGACCAATACATCATCAACATGTGGCTTATCGTGGAGCATCCCCATTGGCTTCAAATTCTCTTCCC
This sequence comes from Ficus religiosa, assembly GCA_024759925.1. Classification (NCBI taxonomy): domain Eukaryota; kingdom Viridiplantae; phylum Streptophyta; class Magnoliopsida; order Rosales; family Moraceae; genus Ficus; species Ficus religiosa. The sequence continues at coordinate 6,205 of JAFMPE010151486.1, forward strand.
CGATACGCCTCACCCTGCCGACAATATCATACAATTCTCGAGACACCGATCCCAACAGCTCTTGGGGTATCTTGGCAATCTTCGCTTCTAACAACCCAACTTCAGCCCTCAATTCATGCACCTGCTGCAAAACCGAAAGATGCAAATCCCCATCATCCTTCCCAAGCAGCCCAAACCCCTCATTCTCCATCTCCTCACTCACCCCATACACCGTCTCCTGATCCATCAAATAACCCCCTTTATGCCCCACAACTCGATGAATAATCCTCGCATTCCCATCCAAAGGCCCCGGCTCATGCCCCGAATGCACTGCATACAACTTAAAGACGGCCATCCCTTCTTCTTGATAAACAAAAGTCTTGTCCTTCTCATTATAATTGGCAATCGGCACAATCGCACGAATTCGGAATCCGCACCCACACCGCTTGGACGCATAAGGTTCCCTTTTCAAAATCTTCGACTTCTTGGCAGCAGGCTCTCCAGCCCGATGACAAGCATAGTCCTTAACCTCAGCCATAAACGGCTTATACCTAATATACTTCTGCCTAATGCAAAGCACAACCTTGTGCTTAGCAGCCAGTTGCTGAAGCCTATGGGGCACCTCCTTGGCGGGCACGTCAAAAGACTCGGTATACTCAAACCGACGGCGCTTACTCCGGCCGGCCCCGCCGGAGGAGGCCGAAGAGCAAACGGGGCAAGCAGCCACACAAACCCTAATGTAACTCTCGGGAATGCCATAAAACTTAGCACCTACAGTCCAGACCTGCTTAATCCTATCAATGGTTTCCTTTAGCCCTAGGTGTTTCATGTCGGTATCGCCATGGAAACTCATGACAATTTCCTGCCACTGGTTAACATGGGAAACGAATTGCTGGGAGTTGTTCTTGAAGCAGAGGAATTCGTTACCGTTCTGGTCGACGTGAGCGGAGAGCTTGTCCTGGATCCGCTTCCAAGCCGTGAGGTAAGCGGTGTCCTCGTTGCGGTCCTTCCAGACGGCGCGCCAGGACTTGAGGACGGCGCGGGGCGTGGCGGCGCGGATCTCCGGCGGCGTGGCGAGGCGGCGCTCGAGGAGGCAGCGGATCATGAGGGCGTGGGACTCCGGGTTGAAGGTGTAGAACTGCGACGAGATGTGGGGCTCGGGGCTGATGAAGAGCGGCTGCTGCTGCTGCTGCTGCGGATTTGGGGGAATTGAGGATGTCGGGTTAGGGTTAGGGTTTGAGGACAGATGGTCATGGTGGGCCGAAACGACGTCGTCGTTTTCGTCGTCGGAGGGGGAGGGAGAGGAGGACGACGACGACGACCGGAAGATGACGATCTCCGGGAGGGAAAACGGATGGTCGTGGTGAGGCTCAGGAATGGACGGCTGTGATTGGCCCTGAGGGTGGTCGTGATGGTGATGGTGATGGTGATGATGATTGTGATGGTGGGTGATAATCTGCCGCGGCGGAGGCGGCGGAGGAGGCGGCCCCAGGTGGTGGAGAAAGAGATCCTCCTCCGTTTTGCTCGGATTCATGAGGAAGTTGAAAGAACAAGGAGAGGAGAGAAATGAAAAAGAAAATTGATTTTTGGAATTTTTTTTTTTTTTCTTCTTTTTGTTTGGTCGGCGAGTGAGAAAGAGAGAGAGAGTGTGTATGTGTGTTTGTGTTTTATTACTGTTTTTTTTTTTTTTTTTTTTTGGAATTTTTAAGGTGTGTTTGGTTTCTCTGACATGTTGGGGACTAGAGAGGGTTTTTGTAAAATGGAAATTGTTTCTCTCTCCTCCTCTTCCAAAACTCTTCAAAAAGGGAAAGTTAGTTGCCTTTCATTTCTTTATCTGTTTCTCTCTCTATCTTTTTTTTTTTTTTTTTTTTTTTGGGGTTCAATTTCTTTCTTTGTTCTTCTTGTCCATTATGGTCTTGTTTCTTGTTGTTGCTTCCTGTCTGTTTCCTTTGTTTGTTTCCTGGAAAAATTCAAAGCTTTTTCCGGGCCTAATTTTTCACGTTGTACTCGTTACAGCCTTTGCGAAGAATCTATGATGTAATGATAAAAAATTATGTTTAAGGATTGTTCCTGTTGATGAGAACACTGTTCAGCAAAGGAAAAACTTTTTTTAAAAACACAAATAACTATCTTCTTAAAAAAAATAAATAAATAAATATCTAACTATTCGAATTCGAATTTGAAACTGTGTTTAATCTAATAAAAATATTTGAGCAAAATGATAAATATTTGTTTGGATAAATATTGGGGAGAAAGAGGAAAATAGCATTTTTTGAAAGATGGAAAGAAAATTATAGCATGAATTTTATGAGGTAAAAAAATAGCATATTTTTTAAATAAAAAATTTAAAAACCCAAAATGCCCCTAAACTATTCCCTTCCCATAATCTAGACCTGCCATGCTGGCACCGGTGTCTGCAACCTCAATGGTGTGGTTAGATCTCAGGCTCAAAGGCTATACCTGCCATCCTGGCATCGGTGTCTTCAACCTCAATAGTGTGATTAGATCTCAGGCTTTACCTTGCCTGCGGCATCATATTCTCCAACAACAATTTCATTTGCGTCGTCCCCGACAGCAGAAACTGGTCTGATAAATCGCGACCTCGCATAGCGAAAGGAATCACGATCCTATCTCAGCCGACACCTCAACTCGTCTTCTTCTTAAGTGACAGCGCCTTGCCAATCGTTTTTGTGGACCTCCGGCAACGAAAGGAATTGCGATCCCACCTCTGCCAGCGCCTCGAGCTCGTCATAAATTTTGTGACAATCTTTTGTATAAATTCAGTTATGTTTTGTTTATGTAATATTGTCACATTTTGTTTTGACAAAGATTTTTTTTATAAGTTGTCTTTTATCGCAATTTGCTAAAAACAGTACTTTGTCGATTTTGAATAACTTGTAATGATGAATTTGTTTGGTTTCAATATAGAGATTTAATCCACCGAAACACTTATGTTATTTTTGTTGATATTTAATTTCATATTTTCCGGTTGTTCATTTGGGATGTGAAATGTGCAATTGAGTCATAAATCGAATATTAGATTGAAATTGGAGAATGAAGCATATGAAGGATTCACAGCACTTTACCTTATTTATTATTGAATTTTTCTCTACCTAAATTTTATCTCTTTCATCTTTTGTTGATTTTCTCCATCACAAAAATCCACCAAAAATATTTGAACTTTTTATTATTTTATTTCCTTGTCTTTTTAACGTTTAACTCTAATAAATTATTTGTTTTGTTGTCACCTCCATGTGGATACGACCGCTCGATCTATACTACAACCGATTGCTTTTCAAGTGCATCTTTGGGCATTAATCAACCGCGAAGGCAGCTGAGGCTGTTTGAGCTCCGATTCCTCATCCCCTTACTCTCATTGAATCATCCCCCGAGCCTTTAAACGTGCCGGAGCAGCTCCAAGCCAAAAAGCAAAAGGTAGGCGAAAAGCCAGGGAAGAAGGCACCAGGGCAGAGGAAGAGAAAGCAAGGAAAGGCAATTGCTCTCGAATCGAGCAACTAGCCTCAAGTCATGGAGGAGGAAAAGGCGAATGTGGAGGTAAACTTGCCTCCAGTGATGAACCTTCTCCATAAAAAAAAAACTTGGCGTTCAGATTATATGTCAATTACTCACTTACATTGATATGGATACGATGAATGATGGCCGGACACAAGACCATCTTGACAAATTCTCATGGGAAGGTTTATATGTTTGTTCGCCCAATTTCCGTACTTTTTATTTTTTGTGATCGATTACATTGCTTAAACTTTTTTTTTTTTTTTTTTTTTTGCAATGCATTCTCAGTGGAATGGGGTTAATCTATAATTTCACAAACAAGGCCGTTGAGCGGAGAAAGCGGATTAGGGAACTTGAAGCCATCGATAAGGAACGCGCAAAAAAGCTGCTAGACGTCGAATGTAAGTTCAATGATGTTCAAACGAGTGTGGACGATTTGATCAAGGAGCTTCAGACTCTCAACCAAACGACGAAAGAAGGAGCTGACATGATGAAGATCATGGTTAACAAGTTCGACAAGGCGAAAGCTGAGAATGATGTCCTGAAGGAATCGATCAAGCAGAAGAATAGGGATATCGAAGGGCTCGTCACTCGCATTGTGGGCGAGTACGAGAAGGCTACTCTCGAGGCTCACTACGTGTTCTTGAAGGAGTATAAACAATGCCTTCTTGTAGACGCCAATGTTATTAAGGAGATTGAGCTTTATGAAGAGTCTTTCACTGAGGCTGATGCCTCAACATCCACCCCAAGAATGACCATCAACGCACCAACCTTGGCTGCCCTTTCAATAATCAACAAGCCTAACTTGCCACTTTTGAGCCTTAAACATCATACGAACCCAGAGACGATCCCACGAACACCGAAAAGGATGCGGATAATTTTTTTTTTGTTTTGTAATTTTTGGCTTTCATGTCGCCTTTCTTTGAATAGCAGGCATCATGTCTTGGATGAAACATTGGGTCTCGAGCCTTTGTTTTCTAATTATTTTGTTTTGCTGAAATTTATCGCAGAAGTTTATTCCATATGTTTTGCATTGTTTAAATACTTTGATTAGGAAGTGATGTGCACGATGAACCGTCCGATGGATTTTAGATTGGCTGCCAATAAGGCAAGGGGACCGATGAACCCAACTCATTGATTGTCAAGCTAGACATAATTGGACCAGTTCCAAGGAGCTATATCGGATTTTTATGAACTTGTTGGAACTAGATTTTTCATGGTGTGATGGTCTAATGACAAACGCCTAGACGATCCAACCCAAATCGATCAAACAGTTGGATGCTGAATGAACGAACTGATATATGATAACTAACCATTTAGAATAAACGAATGAATAGTCAATCATTCAAGGTGCTGATTGAATGCACGTATTAAGATGAGTGAAAAAAAAAATCATAAATCAAATGAAAAGGTGACTTTTATGACGAACAATCAAGTGAACATTTAAAATGCTTAACGATCGAGCAAACGTGAAAGAAAGCCATGCTTAGGCAGTGGCTGGTCCTAATTACAGGTCCCTTAGAATCGGACGATGAACTACAAACAATGAATTACAAATAGAGTACCTGTAAAGGTAACCATTATATTTGTAACTTGGGGAACACTTTTGTTTTGATAAATGGGCTGTACTCGTTTATAAGTACACAAGCTACCTACGTACCTATGTGTAGGGATCAAGCCAAAAATAGTTCATTAATACAATGTGATTGTTTTAATGATGTGACTGAACTCTCTTTAATGTTCGCGAGCAGCCTACGTACCCATTTGTGAGGATCAAGTCGAATGTAGTTCAATAGTACAATGTGATTATTTTAATGATGTGACTGGACTCACTTTAATGTTCACGAGCTGCTTACATACCCATGTGTGGGGATCAAGTCGAACGTAGTTCAATTTTACAATGTATCTCAAGCTTCGACCTACATGGTTCGAAAGAGCATCAAACGTCGAATGTAATAAATTAAGCCTTTACAAAATACAGAAAAATTAAAAAATTACAAGAATTTGCGCGAAATTACAAGTAATATTTCCTCAGGTGATGAGCGTTCTAGCTGTAAAGGACTTTAGTACCATCGAGTGTTTTGCAGTGGTAGACACCTGGACGAATGATCTTCAAAACTCTGTACGGACCCTCCTAGTTAGCCCCCAATTTACCAGCGTTAGGTTCGGCGGTGTTCTGGAAGACTTTGTGAAGTATCAAATCTTCTTCGTTGAACATTCAAGGATGAACTTTAGAGTTGTAATAGTATGCGATTGATTGTTGGTAATTTAACATGCATAGAGGGCTCAATCTCGTTTTTCGTCAAGCAAATCGAGATTGTTGCTAAGCATCTCCTGGTTCTGATATTCGTTTTCAAAGGATAGTTAACAAAGAAGTATGGGAACATCGATCTCTACTGAGATGAACGCCGCTGTTCCAAAAGTTAGTGAAAACGGAGATTCACCGGTTGGTCGTCTTAGGGTGGTTCAGTAAGCCCATGGGATGCCATGAAGCTCGTCCGCCCATCTGGCCTTGCAAGCCCTAAGCTTCTTCCTCAGATTTTGGACAATCATTTTGTGTGTTGCTTCGACTTGTCCATTACCATGCAGGTACCTTGGAGTTGAGAAGCGTAGCTCGATCTTCCATCATATGCAGAACTTCCTAAAGTTACCTGAGATGAACTGTGATTCATTGTCGGTCACAATCTCTTGAGGCACGTCAAATCTGCAGATGATGTTTCGCCAGATAAAGCTTTCGACATCCGCGTCCTTGATCTTTGCATATGACTTTGCTTCGACCCATTTCGTGAAGTAGTTGGTGAGGATTCAAAGTATTTGCGTTGTCCAAAAGCTCGTGATAATGGACTAGTCTATTGGGTACTTCATGAAGGGGTAAGGAAATTTGATACTTAACAGTTGTTCCGCCGGTTTATTGATGACCAGAGAGTGCCGTTGACATCTATTACATCGTTCGACAGTATCTTCATTGTTGGCGAGCATGGAAGGCTAGTAGTAGCCTTAGCGTATGGTCTTATTGCATAAAGAGAATGGTTCCCATATTCGCCTTTATTGATTTCTCTCAGGACGTAGGCTGCTTTTGCTTGCCAAGGCAACGAGCGTAGGGACCATTGAACAACCGTCAATACAAAATATCGTCAACAAGTGAGAAGCGGGTAGCTTTTGTCCTGATCTTATGGGGTTCGTAGTTGTCTTCCGATAATGCTTCGTCTTGTAAGCATGCAACGATCAACGTTCACCAATCTTCTATATCTGCTGCTGCAGTGATGGCTGATTCTAACTCGATGCTTAGCTTCTCAACGTATCCCATTGGGATCGCTCGTCTAAAACTCGATTTAGATGTCGAACCGAGGCTTGCCAAGGCATCAGCTTGGGTGTTCAAGTTTCACAGAACTTGCTCGATGGTGTATTCGTTGAAATAAACTTTGAGGGATTATATGACCGCCAGATATGATTCCATCCTAAGATCCTTCGTCGTGTATTCCCCAAGCACCTGGTTCACAATGAGTTATGAATCGCTTTGGACATTAAGCCTGCGAGTGCCCAGTGCCTTTGCTAATCACAGCCCAGCTATTGAGGCTTCGCATTCTGCTTCATTAATGGAAGTCTTGAATTCCAACCAGAATGATTGTTCGATGACCTTGTGGCCCGGCGATTTGAGGTAGACTTCTATGCCTGAGCCCTAACGTTTGACACTCCATCAACCATTAGGGTCCATGGTTGTTCGAGCTCGTCGTTCATCTGCAGAAGATCAGGAGTTAAATCGGTAATGAAATTGGCTCGTACTTAAGACTTTAAGCTAGTCCGTGCTCGTTACTCGATGTCAAATTTGCTCATTTCAACTGTCCACTTGGTTAAGCACCCTTATATGTTTGGGCTATGGAAAATGGCTCACAAAGGATAGGTTGTCATCACCATGATAGAGTGCGACAGGAAGTATGGCCTCAATGTTTGTGCTGCGATGACTAAAGGCAAGAGCCAACTTCTCGATGATCGAATACCTCATCTTGATGTTGAGCAATGATTTGCTGATGTAAAAGATCGGTTATTGCTCACTGTTCGAATCTCGAACAAGGACCGCACTAACGGCTGCCTCTGTCACTACCAAGCACAAGAGCAACATTTCACCAGTTAGAGGCTTAGCCAAGATTGGAGGAGTGGATAGACACCTTTTTAGATCGCTGAAGGCAATTTGGCACTCGTCGGTCCAATCAAACTTCTTATTGTCTTTCAATAGTTTAAAAAATGAAATGCACTTGTCGATCGAGCGTAAAATGAACCTGTTGAGTGCTGCGATTCGGCCAGTGAGATTTTGAATCTCCTTTTTATATTTTGGTAAAGGCAAGTTCATGATTGCTCTTATCTAATCGGAGTTCACTTCGATTCCTCATTAGGTAATGAGGTAGCCCTAGAATTTCCCATATAAAACCCCGAAAGAGTATTTACAAGGATTGAGGCGCATGTTGTGTTGTCTAAGTACCGACAAACAGTCTGTCAGGTGACTAATATGGTCCCCAGCTCGCAATGACTTGACCAGCATGTTGTTGATGTATACCTCCATCGTCCTATCGAGGTAATCGGCGAACATTGCATTCATGAGCCTTTGATACGTCGCGTCGGTGTTCTTCAGTCCGAACGACATCATCTTGTAGTAGTATATTCCTCTCTCCGTGATGAAGGCAGTCTTTTCCTGATCATCTGGATGCATTAGGATTTGGTTGTATTCCGAGAAGGCATCCATGAATGATAGAAGTTTGTGGCCTATGGTTATGTCCACCAGACGATCGATGTGAGGCAATGGAAAGCTATCCTTGAGACATGCCTTATTGAGGTCGGTGAAGTTGATGCATACCATCCACTTCCAGCTCTTCTTCTTTACTATGACGATGATTGCTAGCCAGTCTGGGTACCAAACTTCTCTTCTGAATCCTGCCTTAATTAGCTTGCACACTTCATCGTTCACCATAGTATTGTGCTCGATACCTAGCCTCCATCCTTCTGCTTGACTGGTTTGTGGTTGGGATTGACGTAGGTCACAGAGGGATCGATGCCTGGCATATCGCTATGTGACTATGCAAAACAATCTCAATTATCCTTGAGAAACCTGATTAATTGGGTTCGAATGGTGTCGTCGAGCATCGAGCCAACATTGAATCACAGTTCTGGCTAGTCAACGTCAATCTGAATCTTGTCCAATTGCTCAATGTCTGGCTGCGAGCAATTGGTCAACCCATCTTCCACTTGTGATTGCTACAAGCAATCGTTCGCCTTCAACTTCATGGAATTGAGGTAACACGTTCGTGTGACTTACTGGTTTCCTCTAATCTCTCTAACTCCCATCTTTGTGGGAAATCGGATTCTCTGGTGGTATGTGGATGGTACGGCTTTCATGGTGTAGATTCATGGCCTGCCAAGGATGATGCTATACGCCGAAGGGCAATGAATGACCAAGAAAGTGGCCATTTTGTTTTCTCATGCAGTGAAAACTGGAAGTTTAATCTTACCTACGGCGGCAGTTGATTCACTGTTAAATCCAATGAGCACCGTGGTTCATTTATCTGTCTTGAACTTGTATATCTCCATCTCTCACAGGGTCGACAGAAAAAGTATGTCGGCTGAACTCCCATTGTCGAGAAGGATCCTGCATACTTTACAGTTCGATCCATTGAGCGTAAGGACCAACGCATCATCATACGGTTGACTAAGGTTCTTGGCTTCGCTGCTGTGAAATGTGATCGGATACTCGTTAGGGTCATTTGGAAGGATCGGAGCTACAGACTGTAGGGCCCTCCTCCGGCAAGCTTTGATCACAGTCATCGAGTCTCTGCTGAATACCGAACCCCTGCAGATGACATCGATGGATTTTCGAATAGGCGTTGGCGATGGTGTATCCTCGATTTGTTGAATAATCCTTCGCTCTTTGGGCTCATTGCCGAGCCCATATATCTTTTTCCTTCTATCGGTAAGGAACTCTCTAAGATGTCCCTTCTTCAGTAGCTCAGTAATTTCAACTCGCAGAGCCCTATAATCGATAGTGTGATGGCCGTGATCCTTGTGGAATTCATTATATTTGGTCATGTCTTTAGCGGGATTGTCTGGCAATTTCTTCGACCAAATAACTTAGTCCCAACCCTTTAAATAAGTGACGAGCTTTAAAGGGCTAATACCGAGAGCGAACTTGGGTGGTGACAAAGGGCATTTTTGTTTGCCTTTAAACGATCGATCATCGTGGGACTCGTTACGGCAGGGCGTCTGTGTATGTCCACGCCTCTTGTTCTTTCCTCGCGCTCCTCGCAACTTTTTTTCACCTCCTCCTGGGTTTGTGCTAACTATCGTTCAATGCATTCGTTTTCTTCTTCCAAGTCAATGAATCCTTTGGCACGGTACATAGCATCTTGAATTGTTAGTGGATATTTGGCGCAAATCTTGTTTTTTAAGAGGGACATGTGCCTCAGGCCTTTCTTGAGTGCTTCTATCGTCGTTCCACTGTCTAATCCAGAAATCTCATATATTCCTTTGCTAAAGCGCCTTATGTAAGCACGTAGCGTTGCATTTGGTCCCTGGACCATTCTCCACAAGTTCTTTGTAGTCTTTCCGGATTGAATGTCAATAAAGTAGCTACTAATGAATTCAGCGAGAGTTCATTGAATGAATTAATAGATTCAGGTGAGAGATTGCAGAACTAGCAAGGGCAGGTCCCTTTAAACTTTATGCAAAGAGTTTGTACATCGTATCGTCAAGCATGCCAGTGAGGATGTTAATCAATTGCATGACGTGTTTGTACTTGAGCAAATGGTCATGGGGGACCAACATGCCATCGAACCTTGGAAAGGATTTACTACCAAATGTAGGAGTAGGTGTGCTCGTGATTTGCTGTGTCAGGGGCGTCTCACGGACCACGCATGCAAGGTCATTAAACCCTGGAGTTGAACTTGTGGCCTTGTGTAGCTGTGAGGTAAACCGCTGCTCCATTTGCATTTCTAATGTCCTCATTTCCTTGAACATTATACTGCACATCATTGCTTCAATGTTCATCGTCCCCGGAGGAATGGGAACCTATGGCGATGGTGTAGCTCTGGCATCGAGCATCGAGTCGAGGATATGTTCCTTCTGGAACTTGATCCAGGTGCTTATTGTGTCTGCGTTCGTCATTCGTTTGCTACTGGGGTGTTCCTTGGCATGGATAGAGGCTGCATTAGAGCCACGAGGCTATGAGCAGTGGCTCGTGTCCATTGAGGATAATAGGGCGTGGCTTGCTACCAGGCCTCAGTGCTCATTCCTGCTAAGTATCCTACGTACGAGTTGTAGTAGTACGAGTAGGCAGATTGTGTTGTCATTATGGCCAACTGGCTTCTCAGGGTCTGATTCTCAGCACTGATGATTTCCATTTGCATCTATTGGGTATTGTGCTTCTGGGTAAGCTCTTCATTCAGACACATTAGGTTGATGATTTGGGCATTTCCTCCGGATGTTAAAGCTTCAGGCTGAGCATCAGGACTGTTCTGCAGTGGTTCCACCTGCTATTCGTGGTTATCTGACATGGTTGCTCTATGAATTTCCGGTGTATGATGGCCAAAGGCCCCACGATGGGCGCCAAACTATAGATGCTATGAATCTACTATCAAATTTCAACTATGATTAGATCATAAGAAAATTAATTTACAGAAATTATTAGGGTCCTTAGACATCGCATAGGAGAATCATAAAACAATCATAATCAGAAAACGTAAATGATAAATCAAAGCAAAAGAAATAAATGATAGCAATACTAAAATTTAGAGAAGTTCGCCAGAATTGTGCTATGTTCTCTGAGTTTGTGGTTTCACTATGTATGAGTTTTAAGTACAAAAGGCTATAACCTCTAGGTATAATCCGGCAAAATAACATTAAGCAAAGGGCTTCCAAAAAAATCCCCTAAATGAGGAGGATTTTCCTCTATTTATAGAGGGAAGATCGTAGGTCTGAACCTGTATGATAGCAGTGGGTTTTTCCCCACTACTCGAGTAATTCGGAACATGTATTAAGACATGGGACACAAGGTCATGATTGATCGTGGCCTAGCAGTTATGGATATTGATATCTCATCATTTGTTATTCGTTGAATATGAACGCTGAACAACAGATCGATCATCCGAGACGACCAATAATGACTCAGCATCATTCATTGTTTGTTTTGTTGAGCCAAGTGCCCACCCAATCCACACTTGGTAAATTAATGGGCCTCAAGGGAACTGAGACCAAATGGTTGAGGATAATCATTAATTGTTCGTCACTCTTCTAGCAAGTGGTAATCATTCATTGGGCCGAGTCTGAGTGTTTGACATTAGGAGCACTTGATCTTTCGAGGTTCATTATTCATCATTCATTGGTCCAATGGTCGTGATAATCCAGTTATAACATTATGGAGAGACAAAGTCTGATCCCAACAATCACCGGCACCAAGGCCCGATCAGTTCACCTACAAAAAAATCTAACCAATCCCAGCGAAGATCGTAAAGGAAACTCGTTACCGAAAAAGAAATGATAAAAACATAGATCTCACACAAACATAGATCGCAAGATAAAAATAAGGAAAATCGTCATCGAGCCGAGTTTGGGACGGTCATCGTAGTGCCTTCTCCATCACCGGCGCGACTTTCTCTAGCCAGATAGTTATGACTGCGAGATAGAGAAACCTTACGATCGAGATTTGCAAAGGCCACTGCAGCCTCATCGCTGGAGGAAGATCAGGATATCGGTTTCTCATTGTCGTCACGATCTTGATCTCCTGTCAATGAGAGGAGAGAGAGAGAGAGAAAGAGAGAGATATGGGAGAAGGAAAGAGATATGGAGGGAAGAGAGAGAAGAGAGGAAAGAGGATAACTAGAGTGAGAAGAGGGTAAAATGGGAATAAAATAAAAGGTAAAATTAAAATCTGCTCTAATTTTTCAACATTTTAAAAACATGCTATAATTTTCGTTAGTATCTTTAAGATATGCTATGTAGTGCAATTTCCCCAAACATTGAAACAGTACTTATAAATCTCACAAATTCTCAATGTTCATGATAAATTTTGAGAGGGTTTATGAATGCAGTTTTTTTCCTCTTTTTATTATTAAAAATTTTGATGGGGCTTATGGATACGATTTTGTTCGTCTTTTTATTCTAAACACAGAAAAAAAAAAAAAAAGAATCATCTTAGTCAGATGTGAAACAAACAGATTAGAAAATTTTCATTAATTTCCCCTGAACTATGTCACTAGTGTCAATATGCCCCATAAACTATAAAATTATACCTATCGTACCCCCTAAACGTTAACATGTGTATCATGTTTGATAAGGAGAAAAAGGTAAATATGATATTAACAAAAGTTAAAAAAGTATAAAATATATTCAGGAAATTGTTCAAGTAAGTAGAATATTTACGAGTAAGTTATTTACAAGGAGTAAACAAATTATTTATTACTTAGTAAATAGGATTAATTACTAGGTAAATAAAGGCTTTCCACAGCTCATAAACATGTTTGTCCCAAGTTACATCCTGAGTGGTTGGGGGACTTCTATAAACAGTCCACATCCCCTCTTTACACGGGTAGATCCTATCTTAACACACTCATACCATCATAAGGTCATGCCAAAAAGCCTGAAAACTCGTCTCCTAGCATCAAAAACTTAGGACCCCTGTTTTGGTATTATCTTGGAAACATTTTGAAAAATAAATCTCACGGTTTTTACTAAAAGCGTTTTGGAAATGTTTCTAAGATAGTATTTGTTTTGCACAAAATTAAAACAAAAATGAAAACAAAAAATCGTTTCTTTTTTTTTTTTAAGGAATGAGAAAATAAAATAAAGTTATTTTCGCATTTTCGGTTTCATTTTCTAAGACTTGTACACTTAACAAATATTTTTCAGAAATATACTTGTTTGTGTCAAAATATGGTTGAATGACAAATAATGAATACAAAGCTTTATTGAAATTTCTAAGATCTAGAGCAACAATATTTGATTCTCTTAACAAATGTTTGATTCTCTCTAAATTCTCAGATATTTTCAAAAGCATGCAAATCTCATACTCTTACCCATGTTTATGGTTTCCCTCATGGGTGTAACAATCATTATATGATGATGTGGCCCTTTAATCATCATTGATGATGTGACCTTCTACCTCAATCTCAATTTCTTTATTTTGTTCCGCTATCCTTTTCCTTTCAGTCTTCTACAAATGGTGTTGTTCCTTTTAAATAATTGATTTGTCGTGTCGTATCCAGACTTTGTCCCAGCAATACCTGAACATAATTTTTCTTTTCTTATACTCGAATCAATTTATATGGAAACACAATCAAATACAATTCCAAAAAATATCTTAAAATATTATCATTTCTATTTCATATTCAAGATAAATTATAATCAAAATGCTCCTAAATGGGCCCTTAGAAACTCCATCATCGTCATTTGTACTACAAATCTGGAGATTTTTCATAATTTCCGAAAAGTTCGCTCTAAAGGCAACTTGTACTCATCTTCGAAGCGACTCTAAACTATCCTTAAGACAACCTAATGACAGTACCCCATCTCTAGTCGACACTACCAGATTCTCCATCAACCATTTGATTATACCTCCCATTGTTCTTTGATCTCACCAGTTCCTTTCTAGCTTGTTTTCTTGTATTTGCATGTTCTTATGGCCTTTTGGTAACGAAGGACATCGTAGTAGTCATTGTCCCTCGATTTCCTTCAAGCATTAGTGACCCCAGCTTCCTGGAGAAGGCCATACCTTATTTGTTCTAGTCCGGCTCAAAAGTCTATGGCCATGTAATGATCATAACAAATCAATCAAAGACCGTCATGTGACACCCTCGACACATCACACTTACCAAATCTAACGGACCTTATCAACATTACGTACTATCTATTAATTGAATATAGGTCTCACGACGTGAAATTTATAGATAAAATCTACATTACATTAATAGCAATAGTTGACACCGGTGATATCTCTAACTATTTTTCTTGGATTGTAATAGAAGTACACATTTAA
>JAFMPE010151597.1:0-20668 GCA_024759925.1 Ficus religiosa
TTCCACCGGTCAAAATATTGAATCGTACCGTGAAGCATTCTTATATCATCGATAAATATCAGAATTCATCCAAACATCTAATGTCAGTTTTTAAAAAATAATTTACGTTTAAGAGATTTGAAAAATATATATCTTAAGAAAATCGCCCCCCCCCCCCCCCCCAAAAAAAAAAAAACTAGAAGATTTTTGGTAGATTAAAAACCAAAATTTTTAAGTAAATAAACTAAAATATAAAGGTAAACAGCAGTAGACAAATTGGCGCACAAGACTCGATTCAATTATTCCGAAAGAATGCTAATGCTACAATTTGCTTCACTTACTAAAGTTCTAAATATGAGTCCAATAACATACATATATATATATATATATTTTTTTTTTTTTAAATTCTAATGATATTTTTTTCCCCTAATCATAAAATTCCCTTCTTCCACGATGTTAATTCAGATGGGATTAATTGTTCATTACATGCAAGCACAGCCTGTGCCATCAACTTCCCAAGCCAACCATGGTACAACAGTCCCCTAGCACCAAGCCCCCCGAATAGCCAGTATTTGCAGCCATCATTCTCACCTATAATGTCATTGACACGACCTAGAAGCGGGAGTGAGCCATGGGGAGTGAGTGGTGGCATTGCCCTCAGACCGGCCCGAGCTCCTGCGAAAGTCCAGTTCTTGAGATCAGGATAAATGGCATATGCCTTGGGTAGTAGCTCTACAAGGGCTTTTGAGGCTTCCGATGTGGAGACATTTGGTGACGAGTTTCTTGATTTCCATTCCCATGTAGAACCCATGTACAAGCTTCGGCGCCCCTGGATAGCTAGCCAAGCATCCGACAGAATTGAGGGGCCAAGTTCTGGATACTCTTCTCTGGAAGACGAAAACTTCAGTAAACTGATTTTTAACCGCTATTGTGACTCGATCATAATAAACTACTGCAAAATCAACAAAAAATGTAGCAAACACACATTTTTACCATCTTTAGCATGATCATCTACATGTTAGTTTTAAGATATAATATTGGCTGAGTTTGGTCGCGTGGGCTGAAAAAATTTATACCAACCCCACATAAGGAGATTGAAAGTGAAATTAAGTTCTGTGGTAAATGAGTAGCATGGATGATCTTAAAACAGACTCGTGTCCGAAATCAAGCTCAATTCTGAAGGTACTGACTTGCAGAAAAAGATTTAAAAAAAAAAAAAGAGAAAGAAATGAAAATATTATCATAGACAGCTGATAAACAACGACAACAACAATAAGAAAACCTTTGATCCATACTTCTGATGACAATTCATTTTTAAGGGGTTCAGATTCTCCTAGTGACAAACGGGTGGACTTGATATTAAGCAGAAGACGTATTGATTAAAGATAACTTTACCCGATATCATCAGGCAGCTTAAGGTGCACAACAACACCTCTGCAAGTCCTCAAAGGAATCCTTCCAGCAAGCTCAGGTAGCATGTCTGCTTTGGCACCTAGACATATTATAACTGCCTGGTATTCGCCTAACAATTTATGCAATCATATATTAAATAGTCAATAAGTAGAACCATCAAGTCAATTACAAGTTCTCAACTAAGGCATCCAAGAAAAGGACACTGAGAACTTCATTTATAAACAGGGTAAATTGCTCGTTTAGCCCTTGAACTTTCATGTTTGTGCAACTTTGGTCTCCGTTCTTTTTTCTGCAGCTTAAATGACCCAAAACTATTAAAATATTACTACAATAGTCCTTTCCATTAATTTTTTGACGGAATCTATCAATAATTTGCTCAAAAAGTGATGCTCACCAGCGGATTCTGTCCAAAAATTAATGAAAAGGACTACTGTAGCAACGTTTTCAATGGTCTAGGTTCACTCAAGCAACGGAAAAAAAAAAAAAATAACAGGACCAAAGTTGCACAAACTTAAAAGTCTAGGGACCAACCTAGAAATTTATCTTATAAACAATGCACTTTTGAAGCCAAACTGGACGTTGTACATATACTTGGATGGTGCAATGAGAAATTACCTTCTAAATCAAGGAGTTTGTGAACAGATTTCTTGTGCAAATGTAACTCTTTTTCCCCAGTGCCAGAAGTGGATAATTCCTTCACTAAATTCTCACATGCTAAGTAAAGCGCCTAGCAAAATAAGGAATCAGCTGAAGATAAAAAAGAACTAAAAAGCACTCAACCAAAGCATAGAATTTACAATTCAGACCTGAAGATAGCGTTGAGGATGAATATTTACAGCTTGAGGCATGTAGAACGCTGTATCGAAAGGGACGCAAAGATTGGGGACAAGAGTTTGGGCAGCCTCCTTGTTAATAGTTTCTATTCTGCAACTGGAAAGGCAATTCCGAGCATTCTAATTCGGTAGAGCAAGAAGCACTGACATTACTATGAGATGAAATATCAAACATGAAACCTTGTGCTTACATCAAGTTCGTAGAGAATTACATCACTCAGAAGTAACAAGTTCTTCACGCTCACCGCTGGTCTCAAGATTCCCCTGAATTGAAGAAATCCCATCATACGTATAAACTACTTTCAACTCATCGGAATAGTCGTTCGCAACTTAAACATCCCATATTGAATAAACTAAAGAAATAGGGTAAGCATAAGTTGAAGGTCCTTCGATATGAACCGAAAGGCTCATTGCATAATAGCATACACAATTTTGCATTCTAAGGAATCCTAGAAATTCAGAAGCATTTCATTCCAAATAACCGAGAACCATATTCCCGTCCCACAATCAACAATAATTACGTTTGTGTAAATCAAAACTTCTACGAAAACCACAATGAGACAATAAGTATACTTGAAGAGAACAGAGAGACCTTTTCTGAACAATGGGGCCGTGAAAATCTGAAACTCCAAAGTCAAGATCATCTGAACACAACGCCGTCCCTTCAGCAATGCTCAAAAGCCTTAAACATTCGTTCCAGCACTCGGCACCCCGCCACAGAAGCTTAGCTGCTAATACGGAATACCCAATATTGTTACCATCAAAATTATCACCAAAAATACGCCAACTTTGCATCCTTAAAGAATATAAGATTGAAAAAAAAAATATATATATATATATATATATATATATATTGATAGATGAGTAAATAGCCGACCGGATTGGTCAGTCATGATTGACAACATTTCAATAACGATAGGCCATTTTTCTAAATAAAAAGTTCAGTCATTTTTATAAATGTGTTAAAAAAACCGCTTATTTACCTAATTTTTCCTTAAAAAAATCCGAACAAAAAAGAAAAAAGAAAAAAGAAAAACCTTTAGGGGAATAAGGATGAATGAGTCCTCCAGAAACTCCAGAAGCACCTCCACCAATCCCAATCTCATCATATATGTCTATGCATATATTTAACTCCTTTGAACTCTCCTGTAAACACAAAATATATACATATACATATTACATATTACATATATAAATGTATATGTATATACAACATAAATATTTATAATAATACACTTTTGTTTTCTTTGGTAGTAGAATGAGCAAAAAAAAAAAAAAAGTGAAAACAGAGAGCATACGCTGAGCAAATGAAAAGCGACGGAGAGCCCAGCAAAGCCGGCGCCGAGCACAGCATATCTACGACACGAGTTTGCTATGTTTAAGATGAGAAATGAAAGAGAGAGAGTTAATAAGAGTAACAAGAGTAAGCTAAAAAGGAAGGAAACAGAAACCTGAGAGGAGGGCGAGAGAGGGAAGAAGAGAGGCAACGAGATGGTGAAGGGGTTGGAATTCCTCTGCTGTTAAGACCATAGCAACGGCTCTGGGCTATCATCTCTCTCTCTCTCTCTCTCTCTTCCTGTTTTGGTGGTTGTCTCTCTTCCCCGGTTACAGAGGATGCGGTACCGGAAGTAACCCGCTCCCCCTGTATATTACCTAAAATTGAACCACCGTTGCATATATAACCCTTGTTTTGAGTGCTTTTTATTTTTTATTTTTTTAAATTCAATTTTTAAATAAAAGGACTAAAAATCCTATAGTTTATCTTCAATTTAAAAAAAAAAAAAAGAAAAAAAACTTAAAGACTAAAACAAAAGTCAAAATCTCTATCCTTTTATCTCTCTCTTACTGAAGATCCCTCCCTCACCCAAAATATCTCAAAAGCCCCAATTGCCTTGTTAAAGACGAACTCACTCTCCTCTTATCTCTCTTTCACCCAACCGGCAAAGAGGACCCAACACCCACCCATCTCACTCACTCTTACTCTCCTCTTATCAATTGCCTTGCTAAAGACGATAAGAGGGGGTGAGGTGGGACCTCACTCACTCTCCTCTTATCTCTCTCTCACCCAGCCGGCAAAGGGGACCCAACACTCACCCATCTCACTCACTTTCACTCTCCTCTTATCTCTGTCAAAAAGAAGGCCCCTTCAGTTTCTCTTAAAGCCGACAAAGGGGACCCAACACAAGATCCCCATCTCACTCACTCTCACGCCCAGCCCGCCGGCCGTTGCCATCTCCGGCGACTAACGTGACCGGCTCATCAACTTCTTTATTAGAGGTAGTTTCATCCCTCATTTAGGAGTACTCCATTCAAGAAAAAAGTGAACAAACATCAAACATTTAAACTGCATGAGATATTGTTTAAGTTAAGTGGGGGCCTCCTTTTTTTTTTTTTTTTTTTCCAACCAAGTCCGAGAGAACAAATTTGATTTAATATGTAAAAGAACGCAACTAGAAATGTTCTGTGTCATTTATAACTGCTAGGATCCCTATACATATTCTGAAACAGTTCTAGTAAATCTGGGAGTAGTGCTTGCTAAATGAATCCTGGAGCCCTAAACTAACTCTAAAGAGATCAAAAAGAAAACTAGTTATATGATGAACTTTCCATCTTAATATTAAGTAGTTACCTTCTGATGTTGCCGGTTCGATTCATCACAGACCCAGCTCAGTTCCAATTCAAAGTCCTTGTCCTCGCCTCATCATGTATTCCATAGATGCTGTTCGGCATCGGTTACCGATTTCAGTATTAGCAAAAAATTCAGGTCAAGCATGTTATGATGATAGAAATTTAAATGCTTTCCTACTAATGTTTTTTATACTCATCATCTTCTTCTTCTTTTTTCCAACCAAGTCCTCATCATCATTTTTTTTTTCAACCAAGTTCTCATCATCTTCAAGGAAAACAAATAATGATTATCATCAAAAGAATATAACCCAATGATTTTAAGCCTAATTCTTCTATAAATCTCCGAGCAGTCGCCTCTTCGACCCGTGAGGGGCAGTGATGCTATGAACTAGGTCCCTCTTAGTGGTACCAATGTTTTCTTTCATAGCATTAAGCTTCTGAACACTTCTGGGAGTTAATGAGACCATAAAAGTAGTGTTGCTCTTCCTTGTAGGAGAATTGGCAGATCCACTCATGCTTTCCAACAAGTAACATTTCTCTCGATGTCCATCTCCAAAAGCAACAGCTGCAAAAAATTTATCAAAAAAAAAAAAAAAAAAAAAAAGAAAGAAAAGAAAAGAAAAAAGAACAAAGAAGAGCAATAGACAGTGTCATTTTGAACCCCAGATATAAAAACTTGAATTTATTAGTTTTATCTGGAGATTCCATACCTTCAATATCAGAGTTTACATGAACTTCTGCTTGCTTTGAGTCCTCGCTAGTTTCACTGATCACCTGGTCTTCCAAGTTCCTTTCATATAGTTTCTCGATTTCCTCTATTTTTCTCTCTCAGAAAACAAATTCAGCTCCAAACCAGTGAATAAAGGAAAATCATCACAAGACTCCAATGTGTTCTTCTCCTCTGTATTTTCCAAAAATGGGAAAACCATATATGTTTTAATTTCTTGACATTAATAAATACATTAGAGATAGTCTAAGTACCTATTACAAACAACCAAACATTAATGTGTGTGAAGCGTTAAATGTATTTCTAGAATTGATTACTCCTAGTCATTGATTACTTTTTTAGTCATTCTTTTTCACTTTTTCTTTGAATCAGTTTTTAACTTAAATATGAACCTTGAATTGCACGGTAGGTTGAGCTTGCAATTTGGTGATAGTCAAGTTTTTGCAGCGACTCGGAAAGGCTGATCAAGTACAAGTCCTAGTGGAAAGTAAAAAGCATTTAGCAAAACTGATATTACATTCTTGCTTGACTAGGTTGTTTTTATTATTATTAATTATTGTTAATTATGCATTATTCTTGGTTGTTGTTACTTTAATATAATATTTTTTATTTATTTTAAAGAAACTTTGGATTTAAATAAGGATGAGCGTGTTCATCTTCCTTTACTTATTCTATTGTATACATTTTAACATTTTTGTTTCTAGCTATGGCACGAAATCGGACCCCATCGGCATACTCTGCTCGTCCTACCCAATGACGTCGATATTTAGAACCACCAGAGATGGACTCAGAAAATGACTCTAAAGGAGTAGGTAAGACCAATCCCCAACCGGATGGCAACAGGTCACCTCAATCGCCGCCAGTCACAATACCAAAGGTAAGTTATCAATTATATTTATGCATTCTAAAATTTGACATCAATTAAACTATTATGGGAGATACCTCTTACAATAGTAATGTGGTCAATATTTTTTTTAAACTATAACTTATAAGTTTTTAATTTGGATGTCAATAAAAGTAAGTTAAGCTATCAAATTTTTGGAGAAGTATTAAATTATTTAGAATATTAAATTGTATATTTTGTTTATGTTATTAGGTTTTATTATAAAATATATTTTATTAATATGTGATTTTATGTAAATGTAGATTTTGGATCTCCCCTCACCTATTTTGAAATTAAATATGGATCAAACCAATTTCAAATGCAAAATTTCAATCAAGCACTTATTAAAGGATGTTGTCGATACTGTGACCAATGCCTTATAGAACCACCCTAATGGTATAGAGTGGTTTAAGAAGTCTCAATTTAGCCACCTATTTAATATTACAAACCACATCAAAATAACTTTAACCCCATTATGGATGTTACTATCCTGAGCAGTAGTTACAAAAAAGAACTATGAAATGTAGTTCATTTTGAATTGCATCCCCATTAGGTACTCGCTCATAGAGCATGCACTTATAAGTGGACTTAATTGTTCTGCTAATCCTGAGGATCCTTGTCATACAGGAAATGAATTTAGAGAAAGAGTCTTTAGTAGACCATACAACCAAACGGATCAGTCTATAATATTGAGTTGACCAAGAAGACCGACACGATTGGCACCATTTTGTCCTAATATTCTTTTTTTAAGAGGTTTTTCAATATTTATTTTAATATTATTCTAATTTTATTAGTGTGACAACAATATCTATTTTAATATTATTATAATTTTGTTAGTGTGATCAAAAAGTCATGAAGTCATAAGAATATTATCAATTTATACTATGTCACATAAGGTAAACGAGAAGATTGGTATGTTCTTTCACTAAACATAATACATGAGTTACGAACATATAACCAATAGTTTGATCGAGATAACTGTCATTAATAGACCATACAACCGAACTGTTTGGCTCCATAATATTGAGTGGACCGAGAAGAACGGTTAAGCCAGTCAAGTTTTTTTTTTTTTTTTTTTTGCCTAATTGGCTATCGACCTTGCAAGTCTTCGCGGTCATGACACCAAAGTGATATGAAAAAACTTAACGACTATTCAAACAGGCCATACTGACCTGAGTGGTCAGGTGAGCCTGGTATTTATTTATATTGAAGGATTATCGGTCTTTCAGGTTATGATACCAAAGTGTTTTTGCATTTTTTATTAGCTTTCCCAGTTACCAGACCAGGTAATTTTTTTTTTCTGGACCAGTTGTCGGTTTTGCTGGTCATGACACCCAAGTAATATCATGCTTTCCAAACGGGGTATACCGGCTTGAGCAGTTAGGTGGGTCCGGTATTTATTTATATGGAATGTTTATCGGTCTTTTAGGTCATGACACTAAAGTGTTTTTGCATTCTTTATCAGCTTTCCCAGTTACCTAGACCAGATAATTTTTTTTATCCGCACCAGTTGTCGGTTTTGCCGGTCATGACACCTAAGTGATATCATGCTTTCCAAACAGGCCATACGGCCTGAGCGGTCAAGTGGGTCCAGTATTTATTTATAAGGAATGTTTGTCGGTCTTTCAAGTCATGACACCAAAGTGTTTTTGCATTCTTTATTAGTTTTCCCAATCATCTAGACCAGATAAATTTTGTTTTATCCGAACCAGTTATCTATTTTTCCAGTCATGACAACCAAGTGATATCATGCTTTCCAAGCAGGCCATATTGGCCTGAGCGGTCAGGTGAGTCCGGTATTTATTTATATGGAATATTTATCGGTCTTTCAGGTCATGACACCAAAGTGTTTTTGCATTCTTTAGCAGTTTTCCCAGTCACCTAGATCAGATAATTTTTTTTCAGACCAGTTGTCGGTTTTGTCGGTCATGACACCCAAATGATATCATGTTTTCCAAACAGGCCATACCGGCCTGAGCGGTCAGTGGGTCCAGTATTTTATTTATATGGAATGTTTGTCGGTCTTTCAGGTCATGAAACCAAAGTGTTTTTGCATTATTTATCCGTTTTTCCAGTCACCCAGACCAGGTAATTTTTTTTTTTGGGACCCATTGTCGGTTTTGCAGGTCATGACACCCAAGTGATATCATGCTTTCCAAACAGGCCATATAGGCCTGAGCGGTCAAGTGGGTATGATATTTATTTATATGGAATGTTTGTCGGTCTTTCAGATCATAACACCAATGTATTTTTGCATTCTTTATTAGTTTTCCCAGTCACCCAGACCAAGTAATTTTTTTTTCGGACCAGTTGTCAGTTTTGTCAGTCATGACACCCAAGTGATATCATGCTTTCCAAACAGACCATACCGGCCTGAGCGGTCAAGTGGGTCCAATATTTTTTTTTTATATGGAATGTTTGTCGATCTTTCAGGTCATGACACCAAAGTGTTTTTGCATTCTTTATCAGTTTTCCCAGTCTCCCAGACCAGATAATTTTGTTTTATCCGGAGCAGTTGTCAGTTTTGCTGGTCATGACACCCAAGTGATGTCATGCTTTCCAAACAAGTTATCCCGGCCTGAGCGGTCAGGTGAGTCCGGTATTTATTTATATGGAATGTTTATCGATCTTTCAGGTCATGACACCAAAGTGTTTTTACATTATTTATTAATTTTCCTAGTCACCCAGACCAAGTAATTTTTTTATCCAGACCAGTTGTTGGTTTTGCTCGTCACGACACCCAAGTGATATTATGATTTTCAAACAGGCCATACCGACCTGAGCGGTCAGGTAAGTTCGGTTTTTATTTATATGGAATATTTGTCGGTCTTTCAGGTCAAGACACCAAAGTGTTTTTGCATTCTTTATCAGTTTTCCCAGTCACCCAGACCAGGTAATTTTTTTTTTATCCGGACCAGTTGTCAGTTTTGCCGATCATAACACCTAAGTGATATAATGCTTTCCAAACAGGGCATACCGAACTAAGTGGTTAGGTGGGTCCAATATTTATTTATATGGAATGTTTGTCAGTCTTTCATGTCATAACACCAAAATATTTTTGCATTTTTTTATTAGTTTTCCGAGTCACCCAGACTAGGTAAATTTTTTTTATCCGGACTAGTTGTCGGTTTTACCAGTTATGATACCAAAATGATATGATGCTTTCATAACTGATTTCCTGAACCTGCCAGATCGGCTTGAGTGTTCAGGTGTGTCCAGTATTCATTTACATTGAAGGACTGTTAGTCCTTTCGGTCATAACACAAAAGTATTTTTGCATCCTTTAAATATAAATATAAGAAAGTAAATTTTAATCAAATAAAAAAATCGATAATATGTTGACTTATTTTAATCAAACACCAACACTAAGGACCCTGTAAAAAACAATTAAAATGATTTCATCCACTATAATATCCAAAACACAGTTCATCACTACAAACATAATTCAACTACTAATACAAGAAATCTAGTAAAAAAAATCTTTAGTAAAAGTTAAAAATAAAAACACGATCATATTTTATGAAAATCCACTTCGATCAAATATATTCAAAGGAGGGTTGTCAATTCTGAGCTCTCATGAAAAGTTGCTTGACATGATCGCTTGTTTTTGCCTTTCCGATGTTCTACAATAGAAGGAAAGCTGGTTTATTGAAGCCTCCCACGTTTTTTCTGTGAAATCAGGAGGCAATACCTTCGCAGTCCTTATGTCATTTGGGATAATCTACTCTGATGAGCTTGGGACAGGAGAAATTGGTTGGACATAAGCCAATGCCCATACCTCCTATAGATAGTATTTTGAGCATAAATCATGCATTTTATCCTTACCCCCA
The DNA here is from genome assembly GCA_024759925.1 of Ficus religiosa. Taxonomy (NCBI): domain Eukaryota; kingdom Viridiplantae; phylum Streptophyta; class Magnoliopsida; order Rosales; family Moraceae; genus Ficus; species Ficus religiosa. Next base: position 10,294 of record JAFMPE010151597.1, read on the forward strand.
GGGAATGCTGCAAGGGCATGGACACAATGAATTTTGTCGATATCAAATACTTTACATGTGCAGGTTCCCCTTCCAAGATCAACCAAGAAACAACCATTTGATCCTGTAACATAATACTCAAGTGTAGTACTGTTTAGTTCTTTCACAGTCAAGATTGTAGACTCTTTGTATTTTGTATGCAATGTTTTCTCCACCGTTGGAGTTAAGCATTGTGAGGAAGATCCAAGACTTGACTACTTATGGTGATTGTTGAACCATTCAGATATATTCTCTACAATTGAATCAATCAAGGGCAATAAAGGATATGTTCTTGCCTTCTTTAACACACTGTTAATACTCTCGGCACCATTGGTAGTCAAGATGTTGTAACGTGATTCTGTGAAGTGGCACCTAGCCCATTTTCTGACATCTACATAATCATCAAGATATTCTGCGGCAGCAGGATATTTATTCTTTAGGTCATCATAGAGTCGGTTGAACTCATGCTTAGAGTATGCCGTAGCGACTTTCATGAACTTACTTGTGACTATATCTTTAACCTTAACCTTGCCTGTACCCTTTCTGGCTTTAATACGAGATCCTCGGTGAACACATGATTTGATATTTTGAGAGGGGTGCCATGCACAAAATCCATAGTGAGACTTTTTTTATACCTTTTCAACTGCAATGTGGATGCTTTGGTGCATATCAGAAATTATGACCAGCTCTTCGTCATCGAGTATGAGGTCCTCAAGTTTCTTCATAAACAATTTCCATGAGTTGTTATTCTTCGAGTCAACCACTCTTTAAGCAAAAGGATATTGATGGTAGTTGCCATCTTGGGCGGTGGCGATGATCATTATTCCATTGTATTTCATCTTCAAAAAGGTTCCATCAACCGCAATTACCTTCCTCATTGCTTTAAATCCCTTGATGCACGCGCCCAATGCAATGAAAGGGTACTTGAACCTTTGATCTTTGTCTACTACCACATGTGTGACCGTGCTGGGGTTCATTAACTTTATCATGTGCAAATAGCTAGGAAGAATCTCGAAACTGACCTCTGGTGCACCCCTAACATCACTTGTTGCTTTTCGTTTGCCCTTCCAAGCTTTGAAGTAGGATATTAATATGCCACGATTTTTCATCATGTCTATCACTCTCTTCGGGGTAGGTGTCTCAAGCTGGCCTGGAAACTCCTTTGTTAACATATCTGAAACTAAATTTACAGTTGCTTGTCTGTTTCTTTTATCCACTGAACTAGCAGAGCAAGTATGAGTGTTTGGAGAGAGAAACGATCTGAGTTCGTGATCCTCACAGCTCGTAGTGACCACTTGCAATCTAGGGCTGTATATTTCACTACAAACAACTTTGTGGTTGACTTGACTATTTTATAATGAAAACCAGCTTTCAACGAAGCATCGATTTTCAAGTTCTTCACCTCGTTCTTGCTTTCAAATTCCTGACCAACTGTAATACCCATACCATCATCAAAACTAGAAGACACAGAAGTGTCATCTATTGCTAATAGTTCACAATGATCCATGACCGGGTCTAGTTCTATGCATGAACATTGTCGTTTCGGAGTTGGGGCAGATGTCGTTGTCTCCTAATTAGGGCGTTCCTCCAAGGTAGGCAAGTTTAAAACATCACCTTCGCAGCCTAGTGCAGAAGCAGCATCATAGACCCTTGGTGCTTCCATGTTAACGTCGAAGTACTCATCTCAAACATTTCCATCATTTTCCATATTGCGTCCTCCCTCTCCTTCAACTTCAAGTGACACTTTATCATTGTTATCACTACTTTCAACCTTTTTCATGAGCTCAACATATAGCATACTTCTACATTGTGACGTTTTACAAAAGTCTAAAAGATAACACTTAGCATCAAAATCATCCAAAATGATTTTAGGACTTGACGATATTGTACACAAATGAATGTAACTTATTTTTAATTCCGTACTTTTTTGGTCCACATAAAGCCTTTTAAATATGCAATCAATAATTTCAAAATATTTCACCTTATCCGGATCATCTAATAGTACTATGTTCTTGATTTCCTTATTCATTTAGCACCATTCATATGACCCGTCATCTTTCTCCTTCCATTCTCCATCATATCGAAAATAAATGACAATCTCACTCATTTTCCTTTAAAATAAAAATAAAAAAAACAAAAAAGATTGTTATGAAAGAATTACAAAAAAATAATGAAAAATTGAAAACTAGTTCAAAACTACAAGTCCGTCCCCAAAACCACCAGACCGTCCCCAAAACCACCAAACCGGTCAGGTAGGTCCGGCCGGTCAAGCTGGTCCGATCTGGTCACTATACTGTTCTTATGACGGGATTCTGTAAATTTACAGATTTTACAAGCCAAAAATTAGTGCAAAATAGGTTGAATCATTGTTGTTTTTCTATATTAAGCTTCCTAACCATGAATGCCCAACCTTTGAACAACTTCGAAAACGATTTAAATTAAAAATTAGAGGGTTTGAGATGATCTTACCAAAATTTTAAATATTTTACAAACTTTTAGTACTTCCTCTCCTCTACTTGTGGTTGGAAATCGATGCCTGGAATGTGAAAACGGTGCAAGATGTTAACCCAAATACAAGGATGGTCGTTTTGAGGGGGATGATGGGGATGAAAAATGATGGTGGAGGAGATGATGTTTTCTTTTCTTTGACAATGGGAGGGGGTTTCTTCAACATATGAGTTTTTTTTTTTTTTTTTTTTTTAAGTGTTGCAACATGTTAGCCATTTTAATCCCATATTTGCAAAGGTCCCTTTATCTCTAGCCCAGCCTCTTTCATGATTTTAGTTTGGGTTATTTTTATAAATAGCCCCAAAACTATATATGATATCTAATGTTGACCCCTTAATTTTTAATTTACATATTTTTTTTCCAGTTACGCCAAGATCCCTCTGTCATTAAAAAAATTTAGATTATATGATCAAAGATATTTTAAAAGTATATTGTACTGTCATTAAACTTACATAACATCATTAGAGATATTTTGGACGTATAGTTTTCCTCTCAAAATGTTTGATTACGATTAGACATCCCTCCATCAATGTTAGCTTACGTGATTAGAATGTATTCCGTTTTTGTTTATTTTTTATTATTATTATTATTATTATTTTTTTACAGAATACCAATAATAGGGCTGTTTGTGTACAAGTAGAGAAGTTTGAAGTGGTGTGATTTGTAAAATTAAAAGTAAAAAACCAACGTGAGATGGTTGTATAATTCAGAACCATTTGTTAAAATACCGTTTTATTTAGTTATTTATTTTTAACTAGGAATGACGATTTTTTTTTTTTTTTTTGGTTTTTTTTTGGAGATATGAAAGAAAATAGTCCCTTTTTTTTTTTTTAAATGTAATTTAGCAAAATTATTGATTCTAAGACCAATCACACTGGTCCGCAGGTCAGGTACTCTTCTCTTGCAAAAGTAATTGATTATTATTATTATTATTATTATTATTATTATTATTATTATGGGTTCCATTGATAAGGTACTACTTGTTCCACGTGAAATATCAGTATGAATCTACATCAGTATTCCACCATGCGTATTAGAAAACATTTTAGAGCCATTTCGCTACTGTTCCAAAGACTCGAAAAAAAGTTAAGGTGTCAATGCAATCAAAGGTCACATAATTTGGCAGAATATTTACTTAGAACTAGAAGGGTATAACATAATTTCATTAGTAACACAGAAACTCAAATTACTACAATAAATCTAGAGTCCTGTTGATAACAATCTGCATAGAAAGGGTTCCACAAAATGTTGCAATGAATCAAGCTTTGCGCAAAATAAGCCTCCTTTCTCGCTTGTATTCAACTTCATCTCTCTGATGCATGATTATTAGAGCTCTTCTTACCTGTCAAAAGTAATCAACAATATATGTTAACTACATACATACATATATACATATATATATATGTGTGTGCGTGTGTATTATATAATAAACGAAAACACCATTGTGTAAGTTGGCTTTTCGTAGATGCCACTTACAGTAGATTCATTCATTCCCATTCTAGCGAGCTCATCAATCAGCTTCCTCTCCGATATGTGGTTCCCAATGCCTACTCTTCTCTTTATCTGAGTTTCTGCTTGCTGTGTAAGGGACGAAAAGTAAATTTTAAACTTCTATGATCGGAAAGAATAATAGGAACAAAAATGAAAGGCAACTTAAAGTTGACAAAGTATCTACAGACCTTTATTTCATTTGCCATCTCAGGAGTAAGATTAATTTGTTGATTTATTCCAGACGTTGCAGCGTCCATCGTTGACACTGTAAATAGTCTTAAGGCTTCCTGCACATTTGCTTCGGTAGCAACATGGGACCTGAAAATCACAAGTAATAAAAAGAGTGGAACTTAACTTCAGAAATAAGAACCAAAATTAGCAGAGAAACGAAGAGAAACAATAAAAACTAGTGTATTTGGCATATTTTTCCTTCACCAAGGATATTTAGTGGCAAATAGCAAGTCGCGTGTTACCTAATTGGGGATGATTACCAATTAGAGTTTCTTTTAAATGCCATTTGAAAAGAACCAAATTATTAAAATCATGTCCAGGTTTTTCAGCTATAAACCAAAGCAATGATATTGATTTTAGTTTCTTCTTTAAATTTCTTATCACATTTCGTTACGAGCTCTATTAGATTATTACTAAAGAAAAAGCGTCGTCGAGGTTGTTGAAAACCTCTAAACTTACTAAAGTTTGCCTGAACAATCGATTTCTGACAAAAATCTAACACAACCAAGGTCTTTCAACTAAAATTATTAAGCCCACTTCACCACAAATAATGGTTATAACTGTTCTAAGCATCAATCCATAAGCACATAACACAATGCATGAAAAATATTAAGTCAAGAAACAGACTTACAGTTTCATTTTTGCAAGTGACTCACTCAATCGTACAATTGCTTCCAGCTGTCGTACAGTTATCGGAATTACTGCAGTCTCCCCAGTTTCATTTGCCTGTCGTCTCATGTCCTACAAGAAAATCCATAAAATACATGGAGTGACTGAGATGTTCTCATAATCACAAATTTTGTGATTGGTAATGTGGGTAGAGCAACTGGTTTGTACTTTTAAAATAATTTGCTAGCACCATATAAGCTGTTATGGTCTACAATAAGAACTAGCACAAATATTACCTGTCTGATTTTGACGTAATTATTTTGTAGCAAGGTGGATGCAGAGTCTGATAAACAGGGATGGCATTCTGTCCGACAATATTGTATATACCTACAAGTTTGCAATAAAAGAATTAATACTCCTCGGTTTCACCAAAGAGGCACTATAAGGAATTGATGGCATATTTGCTAAATGTTAACCTCTTCAGCCAATTCTCTTCTTTTGAAGTTCTACTGTCGCCGAGGGTTGCATCAGCAGAGGCATGAACTTTTATGATATGGCTTGCAATAATCTGTCGTTAAAGAAACCGACTCAATCTTTTATGTCTTATCACATTGATTGAAAAAATAATTGGTGTTTAAGCATACTTTTTGCTAACTAGAATGTAAAAACACTTTTATGATAAAGTTGTTGCAAATTACCTTATCTTGACTGTACATCCTGATATCTTTGACGATGAAGATCAAATCAAATCTGGAAAGAATTGTAGTCTGTAAATCAATATTGTCCTGTGCGGTCTGGAAGATGGAAAGCATTTTAATTACTTCTCAACAGGAAGTAAAAAAAAGGCAGTAAAGAAACTGAAAGTGATAAAACAAGATGATGGCTAAGGACCTTGAGATCATCATAACGTCCAGAAGGAGGGTTGGCAGCTGCGAGCACAGATGTTCTAGAATTAAGAACAGTGGTTATTCCTGCTTTAGCTATGGATATGGTTTGCTGCTCCATGGCCTCGTGGATTGCAACCCTAAGCCATGAAGCAAATGTAAGCTTTTAAAGCTCAAGACAAAGGATCAGTTTTATCAAGATCTGTTTCTAGTTTGCATTACCTATCTTCTGGTCTCATTTTGTCAAACTCATCAATACAGACAACACCTCCATCTGCCAAAACCATGGCTCCTCCTTCAAGATAAAACTCACGCTGGAAATCATGCGGTTAATGGAATCAGAAAAAATGTGTAAAATTTTTCACTAGTGAGATTTATACAGTTAAAGCAAAAGATAAAGGCAAAAAGGTTTTCCAGATCACAAACTTACAGAACTACTATCTCTGATAACTGAAGCTGTAAGACCAGCAGCTGATGAACCTTTTCCTGAAGTATAAACAGCCACAGGTGCTGTCTTCTCGACAAACTTGAGAAACTTTTTATAAAAAAGAAGAAATAGCGAATTAGTGAAGCCTTTTGAAAAAACAAAACAAAATGAGAGGGGGGGAAAAAAAAGCCTTGAAAATTTAGTTTTACTATGACTGGACAAAGTTCTCTGAATATACATTGAGATGATATTTAGAGAGAATCAGTATCAATGGGCTCAAAATAAACAATAAAAGATAAATTAATCAAACCTGTGATTTAGCAGTAGACGGGTCCCCCAAAAGCAACACGTTGATATCACCCCTAAGCTTCACACCATCTGGCAAATTCTGCTTACAAAGAGAGAAACAGAATATAAAATGTGTAAAAAGTATCTGAAGAAAACCTGAGAGTATTAACTTCAAATATACCTTTCTTGATCCCCCAAACAGGAGGCAAGCCACAGCCTTCTTTACATCATCATGACCAAATATAGAGGGCGCAATTTTGGAGCATATATTTTTGTATGCGTCAGGGTCAGCAGCAAACTTCTTGAACTCTTCTATCTACAAAAGTAACTTTGTCATAAAAATGAATAGAGGCAAGCAAAATATCATCTCACATTCAAATAGAATCTATTGCAGCAAAACTTTGTCACAAATACATCACCTAGAGGCTATAGCAATGCACTCATCATCTACGCCTAGCAAAGAAAACGGTAAAAATATCCCACCAAACAAGTTTGTCTGATGATTCCAATTATTACCTCTTCTGGAGTAAAAGCAGCTGGACCTCGGGAATTGGCCTCGTTTGCTTCTTCAATTCCTACAACTCTGATGTAAGGCTGTCGAATGGCAACTGCTCCTTTGTGACTGCAGTTACGAAACAAAGAAAATCTCAAATTCAGCAGTGAAAAGTAAAAATCCAACTAGATTAAGCATTAGTCACAAGGTTTCAGTAATACTTACGATGTGGAAGAATTGGAAGCTTGGTAGATACTGTATATTCCCATGATGGTTAACCTTGTTCCAGGCACAATAGTTTGGACAAGATGTCGGTCCACTGATAGAAGCAAATTTCTTGGAAGCTCACCAGTAGGTACATCCTTCAATGACCAAGAAAACAAACCATTCGCTAAGCAAAAAAAAGAAAAACAAACAATAAAGAAGAGTCTATTCCGCTTTCCCTCCCTCCTGGGGGTTTTATACCTCTGGATTTTCCTGCAATTTCAAGGTTTGTTGATCAACATACTTGCTCTTATCAGGAACCACAACCCATGGATCAAGTGGGCACGGTTCTTCTCCCGCCTACAAAAATTCCAAGTGTTTGATATCAGTTTCCACAGCAGAATAAAGCAAGAAACTGAACAAACCTGGTAGTTTATTTTCGCAGAAGAATGCAAATAAAATAAACAAACTTAGTAGTCGGTAACTTAATGCAAGAGATAAACCTGAGGAACATGGCCACATGAGCGAGGGACAATGGCCCCACCAAGACCCGGCCTACATGCAACTCTTTGCACATTTTTACAGTTCTTGCACATCACAGTCACATATGTCGCTTTGGCCTTGACCCTCGAAGCAGCTATCGTGATTCCAGCTATTTTCACCAGCTTCGATATATATTGAGCCTGTTCATTATTAATGTTAAAACAGTCGAAAAGTCATACATGCTAAAAAAACAAAAAAACAAAAAACCAAAGTAAAATAAAAGAAAGGCAGTTTTACTCTTTTTTTTTTTCCTCCTGATTTCCAGTAACGAAAGCCAAAGGCATTGGCAGACAGTTAACAAGAAGGGAAAAAAAACAAAAACAAAACAAAACAAAAAAACTTCTCAGTTCTCTGAGTCTTTCCCCTCCTCAGTTCAACCAAATGGCTAAGAAAAATCTCAAGGAAAGAGAGAGAGAGAGAGAGAGAGAGAGAGAGAGAGAACTTGTAAATTTTACTGCCAAAATTCCAGTTTTCGTCTGGTTTACAGCATTTTCTCCGCAACCAAACAAACACAAACCCAAATACATAATGAGATCTCCAAACCAAAAAAAAAAAAAAACCCCCCCAAACCATCATATGAATGAAATTACTCTACATAATTATGAAGAACCCTAAAGAATTTGGGAAATTAGATCCAAACATTTACGTTTCCCCAAAATTATTACAAAAACAAAGCAGAGAATGAAAACAAAAGAGGCAACACAAAGTACTAACCCCGAGGGATCGCAGCGACAATGGATCCTCCCTGGAAGTGAGCAAAATCTGGACGTCCTCGGGCACCGGTTCCTCCAATTGCCCTTCGTTTCCTGCCACCTTCGTCTTCAAACTCGCCAAAACCTGGCCCGCAGCATTCTCGAACTACAGAGAAGAAAGATTGACACTCAATAGCCGAAAAAGGTTGAGATTGACACTCAATAGCCGTGAAAGGTTGAGAAATGAAATGAAAGTAAGGGAATAACAGATCGAATCGGTACCAGAGGCAAGAAATCGGCGGGAGAAGAGCGGAGCTTGGCAGGGAGATCGGAGTCGAAGGCATGGAGATCTTCGAGGTCGACGAGCAGGAACTTAGCGTTGTGGAGGAGGCTTTCTCGGTAGGGAAAGACGGTCTTCTCGGTCTCGAAGCTTCGAATGAACTCCTTGAACTTCTGGAGAACGGAATGGTTGCTGGCAGCGGCGGATGAGGAGGAGGAGTTGTCTCCGAGACCGCCGGAGCCGGTGCCGTCACCGAGGGATTGCGCCTGGTCGCTGTAGTAGATCGCTCCCTCGTCCCAACCCGACATTGTAATCCCTCTTTCTCTTTCTCTCTCTTGGTTTCTCTCTCTAGAGTGATGTGGGAAATTGGGAGGGAAAAGTTAGGGTTGTAAGAGACGACATTGTAGAGCTGCTTGCCTACCTTTTTGGCGGGAACAATTTGGCGGGAAATCACACTACGTGGTCCAACTGGACTTTCGCACGTGCTTTTTTATTTTTATTCTATCTTCTTCTTTTTTTTTTTTTTTTTGGAAGGGCAGGGGACGGTTTTTTTTTTTTTTGGTTGAATTTTGATAACCCAACCAGTAATATTGGGATTATCCACGGCAAACGTCTTTTTTTTTTTTAAACGATATAAGATTTATGACTTTTAAAGCTAGATCTAATTATAACCTAACATAACCTAATCCTAATCAAGGCTAGTGTTGTTGTTGTCTCGAAAACGCCAAAGACAAGGACTAAAATAATCAACAAGACGATTTGCCCCTAGATGAAATGTTGGAGGAGACGAGGATGATTTGCGACAAGGTAGAAAGTTCACCTACAGAGAATGCATCTCCTACAAGAAAACATAACCATAATGTTGGGGAGCAAGCGACCGTGATTGTCTTATTGAAGTTCACCATGAGGCTAGTCGACAGTGAGGTCTTGCGTGCCGGGAAGTAAGTTGTCGTTGGAGCGGCTATCAAATCTAAGCGATGTTGAATTCTAGGTGAGCAGGAATTTAAACGGGTTAGTTTTGTACATTAGAAAACAAAATGCTATTGATTTTCTATATCTTTGAAATCTTGGAGAAATAGAAGCAAATAACATATTTTATAGATACTTTTGAAATTTATATCATATTTTTATAATCATAGTAAATTATAGCATATGTTGACGTTCTTTTTGAAATAAATTTTCTTTTTCCTATTTTACCACTTTAGTTAGATCTACTTTTTCTCTCCTCATTTACTCTTTTTCCTCCGTATCTCTCTCTTAGTCTAAATGTACCTCTCTCTCCGACGGAACAATTGCATATGTAACCTCCAAATGAAACGAGACTATAGATATAATCTTGTTTTAAAATTTATTTTCTTTTTTATTTTTTTTTTCAATTATTAAGTAAAAAGACTAAAAAGAGTCCCACCTTTCAAAAATAAAGACCCTTGCTCTAAAACTTAAAAGTCCCAAACATCGATCTTTCCCCCAAAAATCTACCACCAAAAAAAAAAAAAAAAAAACTTGAAGCACTTTCCCACTCTGCTCTCCCTGTCTGTCCCTAACCCCAACCACCCCAACCCCCCAAAATATCTACCAGGCAAAAAAAAAAAAAAAAAAAAAACTCAAGCTCCCCATCCAACCCCTAACCTCAACCATCGCAACCCTATTCATCCCCCCCCCCCCCACACCTCAAGTAGAACTACTTATAAAAAAAAAAAAAAAAAA
>JAFMPE010151685.1:0-10941 GCA_024759925.1 Ficus religiosa
GGGGGGGCGCGCCGGGCAGGCTGGGGGCATGGGGACCGATGGGGGGAAGGGGGAGCGCCGAGGGCAAGGAGAGAGGAGAAGAGAGAGAGAGGGGGTGGCCGGGGATGGGGTGGGGGCCGGTCGGGGTGTGGTCGCTGGCGTCGGGAGGTCACCGGCGACGGAGAAGATAAGGGTGGGAAAGTTTATATGAGGTAAGGTGTATGGTAACTATGGTACACCAATACTATATCAATCGTTCGATTAAATCTAACGGTTCAGAAAAAAGTTATACCGGTATTTACTCTGAAAGAAGTTCTACCATAACCTCTCCCTTTATTTTATTTTTCCTATGCATTTTGTGGTTTTTGTGTAACTTTTTTTTCTATACATTTTGTGGTTTTGTGTAACATTGATGTTGAGTTTTCCCGTCATTGATTAATGAGATATTTTCACCAACAGCATAGGACTTTTTTTCTTATTTAAAAAACATATATATGCTCGACATTTGATATACTTTCTAGATTTAACTTTTGTGAAGCATGATACTACATTACCACTATTTAAATCTTAGTTTACTAATGAAGGTTGTTGTCTTTCATTAGTGTTTTATGTGATAAGATGCCATTTGCATGAATTGGTATTGTATTGCCCAAAATAAAAAAATGAGGGTATACATGTAACAAAGTTACGAAGCATGATTGTTGTCTATCTTATTTAACATGATTGTGATCATATCTAATGTTAAAAAACATGCACCACCAATGGGCACCATAAAAGCTCCTAAAAGCGTTGCCAACTCTCAAGAATGTGAGACCTCTAAACCATTCCAAGGCCAAATTTAGCACTCCCTTGTTATTTATTTATTTTTACTCTTCTTCTTCTTCTTTTTTTTTAACTCTAGAATGTAACTCTCAACTTTCTTTAGAAAGAGGCACCAATAGACTCACCATTGTCAAAACATGAATTGGCCACTCATGTTCCCAATCTACGATTGACTGGGAACTTTGCTACACAATTTTACTCAATTGTTTCACAAAACCCAATTCAGAAACAAAAGTTGAAAGAACAAAACAGAAGAAATGAGAAAAATATTTCTCGTAAATTTGCCATTTCATCGAGTTACTGTCTCACAAGAGTTCACTTATAAGATCCCTAGATCCCTTTCCAACCCTGTACTTTGCCCAACGACAGAAAACGGAACCTCAAACGACAACCAAAAGTGGTGTGATTACTTTACGTGGTACCCTTTGAACAGATAATTTGACCAAGAAGAAACCTAGCATACCAACAAGCTTAAAACCTAGTGACTCTGTTCTTTTATCCTTTTAGAAGAGCTCCATCAATTGCTGCGTCACATCTGCATCGACGGTCAGACAAGTTATCACGTAGAAACAAAAAAACACAAACAGAAATAACTTAACAATTAGCACGGAAATTTACCTTGAAGAATGTCCGGTGTTGTTTGGAATTCTTGCCAGATATTCTGATATGAACCCAGATCCATATGGAGAAATTTGGCAGCGAGGTAAGCAGCTCCGGCCGCAATATGATGTGGTTTGAACTGAAGCCACAGCGAGCTCCGGAGCCTGAAAAAGAAGACGGAACATAAAGTCAGCTTTATAGATCGCGAGAGAACACATCAGTATCAGGTGGGACAGTCAAGCCAAACCATCTGGAGCAACAGTAGTTAGGACAGGAATTCTCTTGTGCATCCTAGCATACATATTTCGACATTGATAAAAAGTAACCCAGATAGAGAACGAAGCATCAGAATAACATGCGAAATTAAGAACTAAAAGCCAGATGACAATAAAGCAGACATCGCATTCAAGAGGTAAAAGCAAGTCATTTTCTTCTTACCAACTACAAATGCAGCTAGTCAGGTAGAATAATTTCCAAGAACCTCTGCAGCATGCTGATAGAGTACCAAAACTACAACAAACATGTTTTACCCATCTAGAGAACACATCACACTCCAAGGCCCAAATATTTGCTGCGGGGGCATTTTACTCCAGATACATATATGACATGAGAAAGCAAACATGATACAGCGGCTTATTGCAAACAATCAAACTTCGCAAAGCAAATCCATTATGTTCCACTCAATAGCCGGATCTCGACAAACCTTGTCAAAGACGCATGCTTTTATGCTCACTTAGCATGCAACTCCAACTACTATATGCATATCCAGAATCATCCACCAAAAGCCTTATTTGCAGGCATTAAATAAAAAAACCACAATTAACATCACAGTAATCAGAGATACTGTAAGCAAGCTCATTCCTCATTTATCTTGTACTAGTCTACTTAGCATAATAGATATTCAATACAGATTAAAGACAGAGCTTGCAACTAATTTTTCAGATTATAAATCCATGCTCTGAACAGCATTATAATTTATGATTGTAATCAAAAAATAGAATCTTGCAGGGAGAGGAAGAATGTTAGTTCTCAGAACTTGGGATCTGACTATATCAAAAGGAACTTCAACGCTTATGATAAAACCATGGAAAGTGCCACAGACGGCCAAAAGGAAGGGGGCTGTCAAGTCGTAGTTCAAATAAGACAAAGAAAGAAAAGAGGTTTAAGAAGGAAAATATGGATACACATGGAATTCGAGGCAGCCTAATTAGACTAGGACAGAAGAAAACCAAGTCCAAACAAGATAAATACAGGCATTTTACATAGTTGGGTATGGTGAGGAGGTAACGGGAATAGGGTAGTAGATATATCATCTAAATAAATTGAAAGGCCCTTTGGTCTCATCTCAAACCATCCAAGATATAGGTAAATTAGAAAATTATTAAATCAGAATGCTTTTGTTAAGTGTGTGTGACGGCAAGCTTGTGCGGTTTTTGCTTTTGTAAAGAAAGGGCGTCTTACCATAACAAGCAATGTATAATTAAGTAAAAATAAAAAGAACACCATAATGGTGAGTATTAGGAAATAATAATGATACAAAAATGAGAACAGGGTGAAATGATACACTGGTGATAATCTAGCAGTAGCAGAAGTACTAGTTGTAGAACTATTAAAATGTACAGCAGTAAGAAATTTGAAACTATGACACATCACCATTTTGCAAAATAAAATTATCATTTAATTTTTTTAGACATATAAACTTAATGAAATTATTTAAGTTAAGGAAAAGCTAAATAAAGATTCTTGAACTCATTCTTGAAGATCAAATTGGTATTGAAAGATGTGATCATGGAAGAGCATTGAAAACAAGGTTTAGTAGGCACTAGGAATGTATAATTGCTGAGACATCGTAAAACTTCACCAAAAATCACCAAGTACAGTGCAAAAACTGAACCAAAATCAAAAATGTTGGAGGAAAAACAGTTAGAAAATCAATTTATCAACTTTTTCACAAACCACGCAAAATGTTTGCTGATAATGAAAATAGAGTGCTTAGTCAAAGGAAATTACCGAGTCTGCAAATTAATCTGTTTTAATTTCGCAGAGAAAAAAATCCATTTTAGAGAATAAAAAAGTGATTTGACATTAGTGATTAAAAGAACAGCATTTTATATGAAATAAACAAAAATATATATATATATATATATATATATTCATACATATAGTTTTCACATTAGTGATTAAAAGAACAGCATTTTATATGAAATAAACAGAATATATATATATATATACACACACAAACACACACACAAACATACATACATACATACATACATACATATAGTTGTCCCATTTCCTTCAACTTGGTAGAAACCAGAAAGTGGAAACTGAAACTATAAAGTACATATTTTCTTGTACAATGAAAATTGAGTTTTTTCTCTTTTTTTGTTTTCCTTTTTTTTTTTTTTCCCCCCCTCCTCTTCTTCTTCAATGTTTCAATACAAATGGGTCAATAAGGAGAATGTGGATTTGCCCAGGAAGAAGGAAAAGGAGAATATGGATTAGCATATTCCAAATACCTTTTGGCATCCTTTTTTGAGTGAAAACAACACATAAATTCGTACGAAGAATCCAGCTGGCTGTGAACACACTCCACAACTACCTTACCCTCCGGAGGGAAAATCTAATAATTGTCTTTTAAGTATTTTTGCTGAAAATTGTCTTTTATGTATGGCACTAGGAAGCGCTACTATCCCATTCCCATCACAATAACTGTGTTTCCTAAAGCTGCTCTCTCGGTCTCCTATCGTCTTTAATTTTAATTTCCCTAACCAGTCAATGCCAAGAAGGGATTAGAGTCCCTTGACTACCATCCAAGGATGAATAACACAGAGGATATTAATGACCTCTATGAACTAAAAGCACACTTTAAGACCACTATAAGGTGCAGCCCTCATCCACCCACGAAAGTGAAAACAAGCAGACCTGGCACGACTACACTAGACCAAGTCCCAAACTCCAAGTTTCAATTTCCAGCCGGGTTGAAAACCCTAAAATCAACAATAATTAGAGGATTCAAGGTGAGCAGCCAGCCACAACCTCTTGAGACACATACACCAGATGTGTGTGACACTTCTATGACAAATCAAAATGCTGGACCAATGATGGGTCACAATTTGTACTGAAAATCAAACTGAAAAATCCTGATATTCAAAAAGAACAAACATTAGAATATTCTCGGGGGCAAAACCAATGCATGATTTAGTTTTTCAAAAAGAAACTAGAAAAAATGTATGAAGTTAATCAAGCTAAAAAAATTTGAAAAGTAGGCAAATCCTCTACTAACCTAATAGGCCTCCGGTACATGCTCATGTCCATCATTAAGTGTTAGGTAGTTAGTAGAATCATAAGTGGTGACCAGTATCCACATACCGGGAAATGCCATTGATCCAGGAAAGACGAAAACTACATACCAATTCTTGCCCAGAGAATGGTTTTCTAAAAGGAGGTGGATGGAAGGAAATAGGTCAAGTTTTAAGGAGAGTCAAAAGAAAAATCCACCAAAAAGAGAGTTAGAAAGCAAGTTATAAGTGAGATAGGAAAATAATTTTGGGTTTGGTGGCCAATTTTAATATCCAACAACCAACTTGATGGGTTTATATTTGAGGTCAAGTTATCCGCAATATAATCATAATTTACTTCAAATGAAAAATAAAAAACAAAACTTTCCAAGTACGGCATATCAATCCTCCAGCTAAGAAAAACAGGGCGGCACGCTAATCTTGTGTAGATCCTGCAATTATATGCATGCCAACAGAATCAATAACCCATAATTACTACACATGGTACTTGCTCTAAAGAAGAAATTATTGACACAAACAACACAGTTTTGAGCCATGAGAGAACATGAAGAAAACCAAGGCCTAGCCTCCTCCACATGTCACGAATCTGCATTTCCCTTGAGATCTTGACATCCAAGGTCAAAATCCTACTCCTTACACTATTTTTCTACTGGGAAAAAAATGCAGAAACAGTATTCAAGAAACTAACCAAACATACAACACCTGAAGAATGCAAAGGATCAGCTTACGGAACAAAATTTTTAAGCCAAACACATTCAGAGTATACACCGTACAGCATTGCAAATTGAGCCATCTAATTATCCCCACAACGATCCAAGGTATTTGATAGAACATATTAAACACAGTTCATCCAACAAAAGCAAAATGTGAAAGAGATGAACTTACCCTTCACTGACCAAGTTTAGCGCCAGATTCACCAAGACTGTTTGTGAAAGACCTAATTTGTTTAAAACAGATGTAAGAGGACCATATGGATGCTGCACATTTAGTTCGAAGTTTAAAGTCGTCAGTATCATGTTCTCAGCCTCGATCACCCGTTCCCTATACTGCTCAAACCAGTCCTGTTCAACATGCAACCACTGTCATATCAGCACGCTAACCTTAATTTTGTTTGGGAGCTCATAAGCAAAGGGAACACAAATTTTTTTTTTTTTAATTTTCTTTCTTAACGTTCAGGAAGAATTAATTAGCATAAGGAAGTTCTAGAGATACTTACAACAGGGAGCAGATAAGACAAAAAACTCATATCCTGCTTATGAAAAATTTCGCTAGATGCTCTCAAGACGTTATTCAAAGGGCGTGGTGTCTCCTCGGACTTTGCAGCAAGAAAAAGAGCCGCAGTAGCAATCAACTGCACAAGCATCAAACCAGAGAGTAAATATCCCGACATTAACAGATATTAGATATTGGACTGGTAATGGCAACAAAGTAAGCGGCATCATAACATGAGTTCGCTCTAGGGGAAAAAATGAAATTTTCTGACAGTTAAAATTATACAAGATGCAAATTAGTTAAAGAACTTGTTCAGATGTATATAAATTAATGGATAGAACTAAGGAAACTCACAAATCTATCATGGCAGGCATGCGACCTTCGAACAAAAAACCGGTGGCAGAGAACCATGGCAGTACCAATAGTAGTTTGTGGCCTGCAAGAAACAGTTTAGTTTTACGAATTAGATACAAGCTTATATTTAGATAGCATAGTCATTAAATCCATAAAGAGAAACGTATCAAACCAATTAAGTAGATGAAGAGCTTACAACTCAAGCCGCAATCCGAGATTCTGAAGGAAGGCGCAGTAGGAATATCGCAGATGCATCTCACGCAAGGCATCAATACCGTCTTTCCGTGACGGGGAGTATCTCTCAATCTCGTCCCTTGACATAAAGACCGGCTCATCATCCTCCAACTTCGAGCGGTCACGCTTACAGGACGTCGACGTCGACGCATCGGAATTGAATCTCGTGGGAGAGCCCGGATTAACGGGCGCAGAAGAGGCACAGTGGTAGGCATTGGACGGGAAATAAGGTCTGCCGGTATCTCCCCAAGTGGAAGAAGAGAATTTCCTTCTCTTCCAAGATGGAGCATTTTCGGGTTTAGCATAACTACAATTATCGTTATACTCCCTGTATCTGCCTGAATAATCTTGGAAATTTCCAAAATCATTAAAATTGTTAAAATTGGCAAAACTCCTCGTATAAATATTGTTTCTAGTCCTGTTTCTGGGGTTATTGTTGAAATTGTTTCTAGCAAACGAGGACCAGTAATCTTCGCAAACTGTGCCCCCTTGTGGGCGGTAGTTTCGCGTAAACGACATAATTCCTGGTGATTCCGAACCAAAAAAAGAAACAAATTATGCGAAATTCACGAAACAGAAACGATTCAGATCTGATTATCAGAATTAGCCCTAAAAAATCAAAATTTCCTGATAATAACAGATAATCACACAACAACAAGAACAATATAGAATCAAAAAATTAACAACAGAAAAGCAAAATCAACCAAGAAGATGAAGAAATCGAGAATCGAATTACGATGAAAACCGGAATTCTCACCTCAATTGGAGAGATCTGAAAAGGAAAAAGAAAAGGCAGCCAATCGATATGGGGGAGGGTAGGAGAGGAGGCGAGGGTTTACAAAATAGATAGATATAGAGAGAGAAAGCGTAAAGGAGGTGAAAACTTGAGAGAGAAGACCATCAACCAAAACCAGAAACCAAACCAAATCCACGCACACGCTTTTTTCTCGCCTGCTTTGATTTTTTCTTTTGCTTTTTCCTTTTTGTTTTTTTTTTTTTTTTTTTGGGACAGTACGTGCCGTATGTACGTGAAACTTCGAAATTGGCAGAAGTTGAGTCAGCTGGACCTAGTGCACTGGCCCAGATTAATTCGTTGGGCCTCGCCCGCTGTCAAGCTCAGATGCTGGGCCTGATTTAGGCCCAATTACTAGAATCGAAACCTCGAGCTGGGCCTCCGAGCCCAATTTCTACCACAGAAAATTACCCAAATAACTATATTTTTCCATTTATTAATCAACGTGACATAAATTACTTCCTCTTGACCAAATTTTAGTTTCATTTTGTATCATATTGATCTAGTCTCAAGTTCTTGTGTTATATTGACACAATGATCTTTAAATTTACGTTATTCAAATGCTTTCCCCTTTTCACTTATCCACCTCATCAACACGTCCTCACTTTGAGGTTTTAGAACGGAGAAAGAAGTAAATAGCAATTTCTCAATAAATAATCAAAGTAAATAGCAGATCTTAAAAATATAAGAAGCAAATAGTAATAAATAGTATAAATATAATTTTGGCAAATTTTTTATACATAGATATTTAGGAGCTTGTCAAAATGATAAAAATTAGTAAAATGACCTTTATTTTTCATACTGAGTGCTCGATCGTATAATATAAAAAGTGATCGTATAATATAAAAAGTGATCGTATAATATAAAAAGTGGGTCGATCAAGGTCTCACTAAAATCATTTTGCAAATAAAATTTTTTGAAAAGTTATTTTATGAATGGTCCGTTTGGTAAAATGGTTTTAGTTGAAATTTTTAAATTTAAGTTGGTTAATTTTTTAAAAACTAGCTATCATTTGTGTTAACTTTTCAGAAAAAGACAAAAACTAAAATGAAAAATGTGAGTTTAAGATGTAATACCAAACGGGCTAGGTATTTTTGTTAAAGTCATTCTTACAAAACCTTCCGTATATAACTAGTTCAGTTTTTGCTCTTTTTTTTTTATTATTTCTTTTTTGTTTTTTGGTCCGAGAAGTGCTCAAACGGCAAAACAACCCCTGAAGTATCTGTTTGGAATTTTCCCAACCTGTACCAACCAAAAACTACAGCTCACCCACCCTTCTCTGTACAGATTGTATTGGATTAGGCCTCTTGATAGGGTTACGGTTCCCGTGAACAGTCTTGTTAAAGATGGGTTTTTTTATCAACACATGCATTTCAGTACATACATTTTGATAGACATTAAAATTTAACTTTAATTAAACTATATTATTTTTCATATCAAATCTTATCTTTTTTTTTTTCTAAAAAATCAATAAAATTTATAATTAACTTTTAAAAAGTCAATCAATTTAAACTTAAAAATTACATCTCCAACTAACTTATTAAATAGAGGCTTTTTCTTTTTTTTGAAGAGGACTTTTTGATGTAGATCATGGGGTTCCAGTATTTATTAACACTTTTATTAAAATTCTTTAATTTTTTTTTTTGGGAAATTTGGAGATAGAGAATTCAAACTCTACACTTTTAAGTGAAATCAGATATGTTATTGCTGTTAGACTATACCTGTAACCACTAAGATTCTTTAAAATTTTCATATTTCATAATATGACGGTTAAAAATAATATTTGATTAGTATCAAATTCTTCCTTAATCGAACAAAACTAACATTTTTCGTCCCACGTCAACTTGTTTCTATGGTGTCAAAAAACCAAACGGCATGTTAAAAAGAATAACGCTGTACATCCTAATTTGTGTGTGAAATTTGTCGTTACGACCTTCATAAATCGATGAAAGTGTAATCTTATGCCTATTCCTCTAAGAATGGCCACTGATTATGTTGATTTGTTGAATATTTGGCTACTAATATTAGAAACACCAACTCTAATATCAATTCTTGAGTACCAACTTATGTAACGGTGATTATCATCTTTTAATTGATAAATATAATCAATTAATGTGATAATATTTTAAACGTCCATCAATAAAAGAATGACAACCCATATGTTACATAAGTTTGATATTCAAAAATTGAGATTGAAATTAACTAACATTCCTAATATTTTTTGTGACTACTCGATTAACTAGTTGACAATAATCTAATATAGTACTTCGATTAATAGGTGCTAATCTAATATAATATAGGGGAAAGCACCTGAATAACGTAAATTTAAAGACAATTATACTAATATGACATAAAAAAATTAACACTAGACTAATATGACATAAAATTAAAATAAAGTAAATTAAAATTTATATTATGCACATGTTAGTAAAAAATAAGAAATTTGTGTAAAGTTACGGACTTTAGGTACATAAAGATAAAGCACGTTTTTGGGTAGAAAGTAATCAATACGTAGCACATTGATTTGATGTCTTGGAAAAGATCACCCCATAAAAGTCTTGGATTCAAGTGCAAAAGTCGATGAAGAGATAAAAAGTGTTTTTAAGACCCAATAATCATATTTTGATGTTTTGCTTTCGGCAACTTTGTTTTCACATAACTTGAAAGTTTTTGTTGCTTAGGTGGGAAAATTGTCACTTTGGCCTTGAGAATCTCATCTCACTTTGTAATTTGATTGCCGTACTATGTAATCAATAATGTAAAGCTTATAAACTTAATATTAAACCGTGTTTTGGAAATTGTAGTATATTTATATTTATATATATATATATATAATTTTGCATATATATCGGTATAGGATTCTCACGTGATTAGTAAGTGACAAAATCTCATAAATGTCTTTGACAGGAAAAAAAAAAAAGATTGAAATTATTAATCAACAATGATATATAATCTTCCTATATAATAATATTTATAGCTTAAACTATAATATATACTTATAATCTTCCTTCCATATAAAGCATTAACGTTAATGCATGTTACGCATCCACATGCAGATGAAATCTAAGCTCCCTACAATACAGCACAAAAACAGTTATGTAGTCTCTGACGACTTCCTCTGTCTTAATAAAACAAACAAAAAAAAAAAAAGAAAAATATTTTTTTTTTGACACTTAAATATTGAAGTAAAAGATCACGAGCACTATCTCCACGGCCATCTTAAGAGTAGCTGTTAATTAGTTATTACTGTTAACAAGTGTTGTTGTTTGAGATTTTGTTCGGTATTGCTTTTACTTTTAGACAGTAAAAAGTAAAAAAAAGGAAAGTTAAAAATATGACGGTTATTATATGAAATTATAATTTAAAAAGTATTCAAGTGACAAGAATAATATTTCAAGTTTTTTTTAGATACAATCTTAAGCTATTATATTTATGTGTACACGTTTATATTGAAGCTCTTGTATAAGGGGGTGTTTGATGAATAAGTTTAGTTTAAAGGGATGTTTGGAATGTAAATTTAAATTTATACCCATCAATTCAATTTTTGTCTTTTTATGAAAAAGTCAATAAAAATTACTATTTAAACTTAAAAATCTTAAGTCAAACTTACACACCAAACACCCCCTAAGATTTTTAAGTCTCAAT
>JAFMPE010151708.1:0-20643 GCA_024759925.1 Ficus religiosa
GATGCCATGTTTAAGATGAAGAAATCGATGATATGATGCCATGTTTATGATTTCATGTTAAGATGTCATGTTAAGTTTATGTATGTTTCATGTAATTGATTTGCGGTATAGGAGTTGTACTTGCTGAGCTTTCGCTCATTGTTTGAAGTTTATGCTATAGGTAAACAGCCTGTTTGAATTAACTGCATAGTGGAGGGTGAAGCCGGTGGCTGTGAAATGATGAACGGGTTAGGGTTCACACCGCAAGAAAGATATTATTATTATATCTATTTTAAGAGAACAGACAGTTATATTTTTGTGTGTATGAATGTCTGTAAATATTTTTCAAGTATAATGCTTCCGCTAGTTAAAAAAAAAAAAATCCCCACTATTTTCATGATTAAAATGGGATAAAACAAGTTTAAGTTCAAGTATGTCAAGTTAAGTGACGGCCTGTATAAGGCGGGTCGTCACAGAGAGCATGAGTCCTTGTGCGGTTCCAGTAATACTAGTGCCTAAGAAGGATGGGACATAGAGGATGTGTGTTAATTGCCGAGCCATCAACAATATTACAGTAAAATATCGACACCCCATTCCTCGATTAGATGATATGCTAGATGAATTGCATAGGTCTTGTGTAGTTTCTAAAATTGATCTTAAAAGTGGATGTCACCAAATTAGGATGAAAGAAGGGGATGAGTGGAAAACTACATTCAAAACAAAATATGGTTTGTATGAATGGTTAGTTATGCCTTTTGGATTAACTAATGCACCTAGTACCTTCATGAGACTTATGAACCATGTTTTGCATGCTTTTATTGGCAAATTTGTAGTTGTCTACTTTGACGATATCCTAATTTATAGCAAAAATTTGAGTGATCATGTTAAACAGTTAAGACTCGTTTTAGAGGTTTTAAGGAAAGAAAGGTTATTTGCTAATCTTAAGAAATGTACCTTTTGCATGGATAAGCTTGTGTTTCTTGGATTTGTTGTAAGTGCTAAAGGAATCGAGGTGGACAAGGAAAATGTGAAGGCAATTCACGATTGGCCAATGCCTATGTCAGTGAACCAGGTAAGAAGCTTTCATGGATTGGCTAGTTTTTACCGGCACTTTGTTTGAGATTTTAGTAGCATCGTCGCGCCCCTGGCCGAAGTCATCAAAAAGAACGTTTCACTTAAGTGGGGAGAGGAGCAAGATAAGGCATTCAAACTCATCAAGGAAAAATTGACTAATGCAATTTTACTTATTCTACTTAACTTTGCTAAAACATTTGAGATTGAGTATGATGCTTCAGGTATAGGTATTGGAGGCATATTGATGCAAGAGGGAAAACCAGTTGCATACTTTAGTGAGAAATTGAGTGGGGCAGCCTTAAACTGTCCCACTTATGACAAAGAATTGTATGTATTGGTTCGAACTTTAGAGACTTGGCAACACTAGCTTTGGTCGAAAGAGTTTGTGATTAATACGGATCATGAATCTTTGAAGCATTTAAAGGGGCAGCACAAGTTGAGCCGTCACCATGCTAAATGGGTGGAGTTCATTGAGACATTTCCTTGTATGATCAAATACAAACAAGGTAAGGAAAACGTAGTTGCTGATGCACTATCTCACAGGTACGCTTTACTTTCAACTCTTGATGCTAAATTGCTTGGATTTGAGTACATTAAGGACTTGTATGCAATGGATTCTGATTTTGGTGACCTGTTTAAAAATTGCACTAAGGGGGCATGTGGGAAGTTCTATTTGCATGATGGGTTCCTGTTTCGAGAAAATAAATTGTGTGTTCCACATTCATCTTTGCATAAATTACTTGTTCGGGAAGCTCATGAGGGTGGTTTGATGGGGCACTTTGGAATAGCTAACTTTAGGTGGGTTGCATGAACATTTCTTTTGGCCGCATATGAAACATGATGTGGAGAGAATCTGTGCGAGATGTGTTACCTGTAGGCAAGCTAAGTCTAGGCAACAACCGCATGGGTTGTACACACCACTTCCTATTCCTAGTATACCTTAGGTCGATATTTCAATGGATTTTGTTCTGAGATTACCTAGGACTAAGAGGGGGAGTGACTCAATTTTTGTGGTTATAGATAGATTCTTTAAGATGGCACACTTTATTGCATGTCATAAGACCGATGATGCATCACATATAGCCGATTTGTTTTTCAAGGAGATTGTTAAGTTGCATGGCATGCCTAGGACTATCGTTTCTGATCTGCATGCAAAGTTCTTAAATTACTTTTGGAAGACTTTGTGGGGGAAGTTGGGAACTAAGCTATTGTTTTCCACTACTAGTCATCCACAAACTAATGGTCAAACCGAAGCAGTGAATAGGACTTTGTCTGCGTTATTGCGTGCTATCATACAAAATTATTTGAAAACGTGGGAAGATTATTTGCCGCATGTTGAATTTGCTTATAATCGATGTGTCTATTCTGCAACTAAGTTTTCACCGTTTGATATTGTTTATGGATTTAATCCATTGAGTCCTTTGGATTTAACTCCTTTACTTTTGAGTGAACGTGTTAACTTAGATGGCAAGAAGAAAGCTGATTTTGTTAAGCAAATTCATGAGAAAGCAAAGCAACACATAGAACAGCAAACGGAACAATATGTCAAGCAAGCCAAGAAGGGACGCGAGAAGGTTATTTTTGAACCGGGCGATAGGGTTTGGCTGCATATGAGGAAAGGCCGATTTCTCGAGCCAAGACGTTCAAAACTACTCCCGACTGTTTCAAGTGTCGGAACACTTCAATGACAATGCCTACAAGCTTGAATTACCAGGTGAGTATGGTCTTAGTGTGAGCTTTAATTTTTCTGATTTATCTCCTTTTGATGTATGTAATGATTTGAGGGCAAATCCTCTTCAAGAGGGGGACAATGATGCAAATGAGGCTGCACAACCAAGCATATATGAGGGGGAACTAATAGGTGGGCTTGGAGGGACTCAAGGGCAGCACCCACATGATCCATTAAGCTTGTCAATTGGGCCACTTACTAGACTTAGAGCCAAGTGATTTAAAGAAGCATCGAATGAGCTGATTCAATAAGTTTGGACTCAAGTAAATTCGTGGAGGCCCATTGAGCATGGTCCATGTTATTATCAGAGGAGCATCACCATAATTGAAGTTCTAGAAGAATCCGACAAAACGAGCTTAATTTCAGCAAGTAAATTGGCATGGTTACTTTCCCTTTTAGTGTTATAGGTCTGATTGTAAGGCTTGCATGCCAATTTATTTAACTTTCCTTATTCTTTAGGTGTAATGGCTGATAATAAAGCCAATTTAAATACTTAATTTTTCCTTTTCTAGTTATAGGTGTGATTTAGGAAGAGTAGGTTAGTTTGATGATTTGTTTTTCTTTTGTCAAATCCAAATTTATTAGAGGATAATTTGTAAAGAAAAGATTTGTACCTAGCAGCCTATAAAAGGCATGTTTTGATGCTAATGATCAGTTTTTGGGGAATTCAGAAAAAAAGTGAGAGTGTGTTTTCTTGCATTCTTGAAAAGACTTTTTGAACATATCAAGTTATTCTTGTGGCGTTCAACAACAAACTTATCATCTAGGTTCTTGTGACGTTCTTGAGAGTCGGTGTGGCGTTTGTCAATATTCGAAGTCTTGGTTTTTATCTTCTTAGGTAACGGGTCAAGGCTCAAACAAGCTTGCATATTAAAGGTCTTTGGGTTTGAATCCACGTTTGGTGTTGGGTTTCGTTGTTTCATCGGCGAGGTTCATATCACTAGTTGAATCATTGCAAATCATCTCAAAACAGATTGTCAAGAAAAGATTAATCATCATTTAACGAACCAAATATGCTTGTACTTGTATCGGTTGACAGAACATGAGAACATAGAACATCATTGAATCCATCTCTTTCAGCAACTAGTTTCCAAATAAATCAATCTCCTTCAATTGTTCAAAATCTGAAACCAAACATATCACAGACCAAATATTAAAAACAATTGTTGAGGTAAAATAGAAAGGAAAAGAAAGAGAAATAAATGAATGAAAACTTTAGCACTCTGCCTTCTCACAAAATTCAATGCCGGGTTACAACATTCCATATCAAATTTCACAAATATTAAATGAATTTGTTCTCAGAATATATATGAAAAACAATGCATTTATAAACAGAATCAGACTTGGTAATATGACTATCCAATTCCAAAAAGAATACTAAGGTAATATTAAGAATATTGGTAAGGGATGTTCTTACCGTGTGATGTATATATTTTGGAAAAGGACAAGTACACGTGTGAAATGGTGGTTGTGTTCTAGCTTATTTTGAAGAAGAAGAGTCTGTATTTTCTTTGTTATTCTGAATCTTCTGATCATGACCAGTCGTATCTTCTTCAAAATTCTCGTCATTCTGGAATTACAGATAAAACACAAAGATACAAGTCGCTTGAATTTCTCTGTTTGCTTTTTATAAGTTTTTCAATATTTATTATTTTCAAGGCAAGCTATAAAAATAAATGTTGAATAAATTACACTAGCAAACTCAATTTTCGAAGGGATTTGAGCAAACTGCGTGGAATTGACATCCCATTATAATTTTGATTTACTAAAGTCCCACTTAACAGTTTACACAAATATTCTTATATCAGACTTCAAAAATAAATAAATAAATATATATATAAATATCAAAAGTGTTATGAAGGTGGGCAAGGGCGTACCACAGTTTTATGAAGGTGTAATGCTATATGTGAGTCCTCCCAAAGCTTTTTTATGCTCTTATTGAGATCACCCTCCCATAGCTCTTTGATTGGTTTGGCATCTTTCTGATGGAAATGATAAAACACTTTCGAACCTTCTGGCTGTGCAATTGTTAATCTGTTCAAGTACGGGGTGTTTATAGTTCCATGAGAGAAGCTTCTCATCTCAGGGCATTCATCCGCGGTTATTTTCAACAAATTTGAAACTTGTAACTTATTATTTCCACCATGAAAGCATTTGAGATTGGGTAAACAGTAAAGAGCTAAGCTTGTCAATCGGCTGAAAACAATCTCGCTTTCTGCAGCTGATTCGTCCTCCATCTGATCATTGACATAAATTACTTGTGTCATCTGATTGCATTCACTAATGAGAACTCTTGTGAGTTGGGCCAGACTTGTAGCTGTTGACGAATTAAATAAACTTATCAACCCATGACAATTCCACACTGCAATATCTGCTAAGTTTGTAACCACAACCTGTGAAAGGATTATCAAATTTATTAGTATCAATAAAAAAAAAAACATTGTAAAGAGGATTGGTAATCTTGTATTCCCAAAGTATTTTAGTCATCACAGTGTCAATATAAATGTAGCAATATATATTTATAGATTTGTACCTTTTCCACAATACATTCCAAATACAAATCCTAGCAACAAAACTTTCATGAAACTCTTGTGGCAAATAGTTTTTACACTTGTGTTTTCTCTCTATACTATGCGACTTTGGACCAAATCCTAATGAACGGCATACCAGAAGAAGCAAAATAAAATTGAATTACTTTCAAATTTCAACGAATGTAAAATAGTAAAGAAAGGATACCTTTTCATTGAACAGAGGTTGTTGGGCCTCCAACTCTCTTTCTTCATCAACAGCTTGCAGTGTTAGTATTGTTGATTCATGAAAATTAGGAATAAATGTCCTCAATTCGTTACAATCCCTTATTCCGAGCTTTAATAAGGAAGAGAATTCAATGCAATCTCCTTCACAAAACCATTTGAGTTTTGGAAGATCTTCAAGCTCAACAGATTCAAGTTTAGGGAATGAGATGTTCTTCAACCTTCCATCTTCTGCTACTGTTTTTGTGACTATCTGTTCCGTGGCCTCATACTCTAATACATATAGCTTCTTAAGTTGAATATGGCTTTCTACTATTGCAAAAGAGAACATGACTGTAGGTTGTTGCATTTAGAGATTGTCAGTTCTTGTAAATTTCTGAAACTCATTACTGCAGCTACCTATAAAAATGAAATAGAGATGAATTGTTGTATCAAGTTAGGGAATTTTGTTACATTTGACTGCTACTTTTGTTAATTTTAATTATCATCATGTACTTGAAAAATAAGAGTAAATAAAAGAACGGGATATGATACTGCTTTCTAATTGCAAATATTTCAAATTCTGAAAAAAAAAAAAAAAAAAAAAAAAAAAAAAAAGGGTATAAATATAAATTATGTGCCAATGTTTTTTTTTTTTAATTTTTTAATTTAAATTCGTCCATATAATGTGCGTGCTACATATATAATTCGGTATGTAGATTTTTCTTGGACTTTCTTTTGCTACATACGATGAACTCCACATTATTATTTGCTTCTCTTTTTTATTTATTTGTTTAAAAACTTCCATTATTGTATGTTACTGCTTTTTCTAAATCGGGATGTATTTGTAGGTATAGAAAATTAATGCTTTCACATTTGAACTTACCGATATCTTTTATATAACTTAACAAGAGAGAAATTTTTACCTATCTCTCTTCTAAGGGTTTGGAGGAAAGTCAAATTTTCGCGAAAAGATGACATGTTAAAGGCTATCAAAAGTAACTAAACAAGTTGAAAAGATTCACTTAGCAAAATAATAATAATAATAATAATAATAATGTAAAGATGACCTCAATTTTATGAAAGACTTGATTGAAACACAACACTATAGTTGGTTCTCTAAACAAATCATTTAATATAATAGAAAAATTATCCAAACTTTTGTAAACGAATAATTTTATTTCTTACCTTTATTTTTTATTTTTAAAAAAACATTTTTAGAGAAACCTTTAGATAGTAAAAGCCAATTAATTTGTATTTGTCAAAAGATTAAATGCAGATTCAAGTTTAATTTACGAATTTTCATTTATATATATGGGTTAATATGGTAGTACTAATCTCTAAGTTTTTTAAGGAAAATAAATGATTTCTTTTGAATAATTGTATTATTTATAAAAAAAAAAAAGATTAAAAAAAATTAGCTTTAGAAGTTTATAAATTAGATAAATAATTAATTTGAATAAAGACAATGATGATATTCAATTCCAATTTGGGCATGTGTTTGCTTACAAGTCTGGGGAATGGTAACTTTTGATTTTGTCTCCTCATGATCTTTAGCTTCTTTTGTGATAACAATTAGGGTAGTGCATGAAAACCGTCAATCCGCCCAAACCGATCGCCCCTGCCCTGCTCCACCCTGGTCATGATTAACCGCCCTTTCTTGGGTGGGTTTTCAACCCACCCGCCTTCTTTGTGGGCGGGGACGGTTTTAGGATTTTGATTAGCGGGTTAAACCTATCCATCCGTCAATTGTTTTTAGTATAAATAATATTATATAATATTTATATTTTTCCTTATATAACATTTTGACTTATGAGCCTTATTATTTACAATTACTATTATTTTTTTATTTTGCAGAAATCAAAATGTGAATGACTTAAATACTGATAATACTATAATAGTAATAGTAAACAATTCAAAAATATTCAACATTTATTTACTATCTCTCTTGTTTCTCCTCGTCTCTTTATCTCTATCATTCTCAAACTCTTAAGCGTCAATCTTCCGTACATGCAGATGGGTATCTATACATGCATAGGCTTACAAAATTTCCATGCCTTATTGTGATATCTTTTATCTTTGCATCTTTTCAAGCCATCATTTACGGACTGCTATCAATTTTAAGTCTTAAGTTTATTACATATTTGAACATTTTTTTTTTTCAATTTCTTTTTTTTTTTCTTCTTCTTCTTGTTTTAATTCGATTCCTTTCTCACTATTAAAAAAATTCTCTCAATATTCTCTACCCACCCGCCAAACTATCCATTCCCGGCTATCCTCATCCACCTCCAACCTGCCCAAACAGCCTATTAGTTGGCCGGGTATGAGTTGAGATTTTGACAATTTTATTGTCTTTTAATCTGCCCACCACCCATCCGTCACCCACCGAACCCGCCCATGCACAGCCCTATTCTAGGGGATCACAGTTTTCTATGCTTAACTGCTTAAGCTAGTGAAGGCTTTAATCAAATGTAGCTATAGACAGTAAACTATTGCACCTTTTAATTCTCAACTCTTGAAGATTCTCAAACATAACCTCCAAAGATGACCTCAATTTTGTGAATGACTTAATTGAAAAACGGTATTGTTATTGGCTCTCTAAACAAATTATTTCATGAATATAAAATTCTTACAAATTAAAAAAAAAAAAAATAAGGCGCAAAAATTGTTCATCATTTGCAAATGAAATATTTTATTATTCTTATTTTTATTTTTGGACAAAGAAAGTTTAGAGAAACCTTTTGGTAGTAAAAACTATATTTATTATCTGAAAAAAAAAAAAAAACCAAATTTATTTTTATTTTTCAAAGGATCAAACACAGATTCAAGTTAATTATGATTTTTCATATGTATATGCTGTTGGTGCTGGGTGAACATGATAGTGGCATATATAGTGCTAATCTCCACGTTCAAAAAAAAAAAAAAGATTTCTTTTGTTGATTTACACTTTTATATTTTTTATTTTTTCAAAAAAAAAAATACAGCTTAAGAAGTTTATGTATGGGATAAGTAATTAATTTCAATAAAGAACAATCGTGATATTCAATATAATATGCATAGATATGTTACTATAGTAAGTAATGCTAGTAATTTGGGCATGCGTTTTGGTTCATTACGGAAGCTTAATAAGGAGCATTATGTTTGCTCTTGCCTGATTATATTCCGAAATAGAGAAATATTAATGCAGATAATAGAAGAAATTAAAATAGGATCAGGCAAATAAGTTCGGTCCTTATAGTAATGATAATTTAACGAATTATATATATAGAAACATGTATGATATAATAAGTTCAGTACCTCTCATCGTTGACTGATGATCTTGTTGGTGAGTGTAGTTAATCTTTAAGGTTTTATTTGGCACGCGCGTGTATATGTATATATACACACAGACACACACACATATATATATATATATATATATATATGTATAGAGAGGGAGGGAGAGAGAAAGGGGGGCTAGGATTGGAAAGTTTGAACTTCTTCTCTGTTCAAACTGGAATCATGAGCTTAAATAGGTGTTTTGGGGGAGAAAAAAATAAATGGTTACGGTTTGGATTTCAAAAAAAAAAAAATAAAGTAATTTTATTTAATAATTCAATTTGAATTGTATAGATCCAGATTGGGTATCTGAATGCCCCAAGATATATCTTTAAACTTTTGCATAGGTTTTGTTTCCAACGACGTTACTTTTATGAATTGATTTTCTTTTTTTTTTTTTTTGGGTTTTTTTTTTTTTCGGGTTAAGAATCGGTTAATAATCAATTGATTATGTTTTATATCTTTCTCTACAGAATCAATTGATTATGTTTTGATCTATGTATAATCTTATAAGATATCTATCACGTTTGATCAAACCAACCATTAGATTATAAAGAATAATTAGAGAATGAAAGCCAAATGGAAATTAGTAAGGGAAAACGAAAGTAAGAAAAATAAGAAATTACCTTTTTGCTGAACAAAATTTCTTAAGCCATTCTTCTCTCTTCTACTTCTTCCACGGTAGTACTTGTTGAAGGTGTGCACTTTGCATGGAATGTCCTCAGTTCAAGACAAGAAGAAATGTCTTGACACAACCCAAACCTTTTGAGTTTTGGAAGTTCGAGAGATTCAAGTTTGGGGAATGGGATCTTCTTCGACTTTGTCTCCTCATGATCTCCTGCTTCTTTTATGATTACTAATACCTCTTCTATGAGATCACAGTTTTCTATGCTTAGCTGCTTAAGCTGTTGAAGGGTTTCAAACGTAGCTAAAGCCCATACAGACAGCAAACTTTTGCACCTTTGAATAGTCAACTCTTGTAGACTGCTAAACACAACCTGCAAAAATGACTTCAATTTTGTGAATGACTTAATTGAAACACAATATTATCATCGGTTCTCTAGACAAATCATTTCAACATAATATTCATACAAATTAAAAACAAAACAAAAGAGAACAAAATGTACAAAAATTAATCAAAATTTCGTGAATGAAATATTTTATTCTTATTTTCATTTAGCCAAAAAAAAAAAAAAAAATTAGAGAAACCTTTTGGTAGTAAAAACCAAATTTATTTCTATTTCTCAAAAGACTAAACGGAGATTCAAGTTGTAATTGTGATTTTTCATATCTTTATGTTGTTAGTGCCAGGTAGAGATGTCAAACAGGCTGACCCGGCCTATCGTGGCCCATTTATTTTGAGTCCATTAATGCTTCGTGCCATGGTTGTGCCGGCCCACTTAATAAATATGTCGTGTCATCCTCATAAAAAATTTGTAACATCAAGCCCGACCCATGACCTATTTATAAATGTGTCATGCTCTTAACGTACCTCATGCCTTAATTGTGCCCAACAACAAAAAATTTAGATAAATAAGAAAAGTAAGTTTTGAATACCATAGAAAAAATTGATATATAATAAAAACAAAGCATATTATTAACAAGAAGCTATAATATTAAAAACCTTATCAAGTAAAAACTCAAAATAGATGAAATCTTCCTAATAAAATAAAAAACACCACAAGTCTAATATGAAAATTACTAAAATATCATTAAAAAAAAAGAGTAATATTGTCGTGCCATTTTCGTGCCCGTACCTGTGCTCGTGCCATGCCCTTAACGTGCTCGTGCCCTTAGCGTGCTTCGTACCTAAAAATCGCATCAAGCACGGCCCATTTAAGTAAACGTGCCAGGCTAGGCCTATGTAATAATCATACTGTGCCGTATTGTGCCAACTTTTTAGTGTGCCGTACTTGTGCTAGCCCACTAAGCCCGGCCCATTTTGAAGTGCTGGGTCAACTTGATAATGGCATAGAAAGTGCTAATCTCCACTTTTTTTTTAAATTTCTTTAATTGATTTATACTTTTCTATTTCTTATTATTAAAAAAAAATCACCATGAAGTTTATATACGGGATACGTAATTAATTTCAATAAAGGACAATAATGATATTCAATGTAATATGCATACATATATAAGTATAGTAAGTAATGCTAACAAGTCTTTAGGACTATCTCAGTTGGTGAGGGAAGGAGGGTTACGATTAGGTCAGGTAAGTTCACGGTTCGATTTGATCCTTGGCAAGTGTAAAAACAATATATAGATTAGATTACTTTAAAGGGGTGTTGGGTGTTTATT
Organism: Ficus religiosa; assembly: GCA_024759925.1. Taxonomy (NCBI): domain Eukaryota; kingdom Viridiplantae; phylum Streptophyta; class Magnoliopsida; order Rosales; family Moraceae; genus Ficus; species Ficus religiosa. The sequence goes on from JAFMPE010151708.1 coordinate 11,131, forward strand.
AATTAAAAAAAAAAAAAAGTTAGTAATGCTTATACATACGTATATTTACTTGAATACGTTTTATTTCTTTTTCTACAGGATCAACAGATTATTTTTATTTTTATTTTTTTGTGATGTTTTGATCTATGTATAAACTTACAAGATATCTATCACATTCAATCGAACCAACCATTAGATTATAAAGAATAATTAGAGAATGAAAGCCAAATGTAAATTAGTAAGGGAAAACGAAAGTAAGTAAAATAAGAAATTACCTTTTTGCTGAACAGAATTTCTTGAGCCATTCTTCTCTCTTCTACTTCTTCCACAGTAGTACTTATTGAAGGTATGAACTTCGCAATGAATGCCCTCAATTCAGGACAATCATAATGACTATTCTTATTAGTGATGGAAATTCATCAGTATAATAATCATCAGCTTGACACAACCCAAATCTTTTGAGTTTTGGAAGATGATAAAGTTCAAGAGCTGCAAGTTTGGGGAATGGGATCTTCTTCAAATTTGTCTCCTCATGATCTCCTGCTTCTTTTATGATTACTAATACCTCTTCTATGAGATCACACTCATATATGCATAGCTTCTTAAGCTTTTGAAGGCTTTCAAATGTAGATTGTTGACTGCAAACTTTTGCATCCTTCAATAGTCAACTCTTGTAGATTGTTAAACACAACCTGCAAAGATGACTTTAATTTTGTGAATGACTTGATTAAAACACAATACTATCAATGGTTCTCTAAACAAATCATTTCAATATAAAATTCTTGCAAATTAAAAAATATATAAATAAATAAGATGTAAAAATTTGTTCAATTTTGTGAATGAAAATTTAGAGAGAAATTTAGAGAAACCTTCTGGTGGTAAAAACCAAATTTATTTGTATTTCTCTAAAGATTAAACGCAGATTCAAGTTTTAATTATGATTTTTCGTATCTATATGTTGTTAGTGCTGAATCAACTTGATAGTAGCATATATTGTGCTAATCTCCACGTTAAAAAAAAAAAAAATTTTCTTTAATTGATCTGTTCTTTTCTACTTCTTTTTTTTTCCCAAAAAAAAAAAAAAAAAGCCAGCATCAGAAGTTTATATGCGGGATACGTAATTAATTTCAATAAAGAACATTAATGATATTCAATATAATATGCATACATATATAAGTAGAGCAAGTACTGCAAATACGTATATTACTTGATTATCGAACCTGTCATTAATAGATTATAAAGAACAATTAGAGAATGAAAACCAAATAAAAATTAATTAGTAAGAGAAAACGAAAGTAAGAAAAATAAGACATTACCTTTTTTTTGAACAAAACTTCTTGAGCCACTTCTGTTTCTTCTACTTGGTTCTCAGTAGTACTTGTTGAAGGCGTGGACTTGGCAATGAATGTCCTCAATTCAGGACAAAGACAAATGGATAGCTCTGATAGTGATGGAAATTCAATAGTATAATGATCATCTGCTTGACACAACCCAAACCTTTTGAGTTTTGGAAGATTTTTAAGTTCAAGAGATTCAAGTTTGGGGAATGAGATCTCCTCATGATCTCCTGCTTCTTTTGTGATTACTAATACCTCTTCTATGAGATCACAGTTTTCTATGCTTAGCTCCTTAAGCTGTCGAAGGCTTTCAAACATAGCTAAAGCCCATACAGACAACAAACTTTTACACCTTCTAATAGTCAACTCTTGTAGTTTGTTAAACACAACCTGCAAAGATGACTTTAATTTTGTGAATGACTTAATTGAAACACAATACTATTAATGGTTCTCAAAACAAATCATTTCAATATAAAATTTTTCTAAATTAAAAACAAAAAAAAAACAAAAAAACAAAAAACAAAATGTAAAAAAATTGTTCAAAATTTTGTGGATGAAATATTTTATTCTTATTTTATTTAAGAAAAGAAAATTTAGAGAAACCTTTTGGTGGTAAAAACTAGAACCATGCTTAGATTCTTAAGTTGTTGAAGGCTTTCAAAAGTAGCTAAAGCCCATATAGACTGCAATCTTTTGCACTCATCAATGATCAACTTTTGTAGATTGTTAAACACAGCCTGCAAAGGTGACTTTAATTTTGTGAATGACTTAATTGAAACACAATACCATCATCGATTCTCTAAACAAATCATTTCAATATAAATTCTTGCAAATTAAGTCAGAGAAAACAAATTAAACAAAAGAAAAATTGTTCAGTATTTTGTGAATGAAATATTTAATTCTTACTAATATACATTTTTAGAGAAACCTTCACGTAGTAAAGACCAATTTAATATGTATTTCTCGAAAGATTAAATGCATATTATTCAAGTTTTAAATTTTGATTTTTTTTTTCAATTCAATATGTAGATATGCTGGGTCAACAAGGTAGGACTTAATCTGAAAGTTTTCCAAGGAAAAATAAATTATTTCTTTTAATTGATTGTCTTATCTATAAAAAATATATATATTAAAAAAAATCAGTAATATTTGAAGGTTATATATTGGATACACAATTTATTTCAATAAATAATCAATGATGATATTCAATAAAATATGCATACATAAGTAGTAAGTAGTGTTAATAATTTGGGCGGGCATGTGTTTGGGTTCTTATTCGGAAATAGATAAATAATGACGACAATATAAAGAAGAAATTAGAATAGGAATAAATTAATGAAATTTTAATAATGAAATAAAGATGTTAAAAGAGCAACAGGGGCTACCTTGTCGTTGAAGAGAGTCGGTCGTTCAGTTGATCTTCTTGGTGATGCTGTCGGCATAAAGCTTTCCAGGTTTTCCAGCTCAATAAGCTCCAGACACTCCAAGACCGGAAAACTGCTTAATTCATTAACAATATGGCTAACACCTGGGATAGACTCCAAGCGCAACTCATCAGACTTTTTCATCAGCCTTTGAAAGCCATCCTCATATAATAGACTTGTATCCTCGAGCTGTTTGATCCACAACACTCTTGTTGATCTTGCTTTGGAGCGAAGTCCATAATACCGTCCAATTAGAATGTGGTACCTTTCCAAATTCAGATGACTAAACATGTCTTCTGGCACAAAACTAACATCTGGTATCTGTATATGCAGAGCTCTAAGATTTTGCAGACCTTTTATTTCACTCACAAGACTGGCATTAATTTCACCGACACCCTCCATATACAACTCTTCTAGCTGTTCCAATCTTAAGATGACATTTGGTTCAATCAACTTAAGACCGTAACAACAACTCAGGTTTAACACTTGTAGACGGCTCAAGTTTCCTATTTCTTTCGGCAACGCCACCAGATCCTCGGAATCTGAAAGATCAAGAATCAACAAATTCGTCAGCTCTCCAATTATAGCTATGTCGACATCTCCTCCTTTCCAAATTCTCAAATGTAGTGCTTTGAGATTTTGAAGTGAACGAAAGGATGAAGCTAGCTTTTTTCCACCTTTAACATCCAAACGCAATGCTTTCAGCTCTTTGGTTTCTTCAAAGAATCTATCGGTAATTTCTAGGCCACCGATGGTACTCAACAGTAGTAACTTGAGCCTTGGACTTGCCAGCCTTTCAAGAATCTGATCATCATTAAAACCACCACCTCCAGGCACTGAAATTGCATACAACTCTTCGAAATTCTCCCTGTTCAAGCAATCTTTAAAACGTTCATTCTCTCTGAGGCAATACATGGGTGGTTTCTTCTCTAATTCGGCAATTGATATGGCAACATCACGGATAACATCATGCACTTTAACCGTTCTACGATAATTGCCATCCGACAGCAAACTATAATCTTTGAGGTCATTCACCAATGATTCCACCTTGTCACTTGCCTGTCTCAATGTACGAACTTCTCTAAACAAGTCCAAAACCATGACATAACCCGTCAGTTCCTCAAGAGACACATTTTCATCTTCATCATGTGCACTACAAATCAACAATAATGACTTTGCTTCTTCATCTAATGCATCGAAACTTGTTTTGAAATACCTGTATATCTTTCCGTAAATTTCACTTTCTGTGTGCAATTGCTTCAGTTGATCCAAGGCATTTCTCCAATAAAACAAGCTCTTTTTACGCTTTAATGCACTTGCAGTTATCACAATGGCAAGAGGTAAGCCTCCACATTCTCCAATCACGTCAGTTGCTAAATCTTTTAACTCAGGTTCTATGCCACCCACAGTTTTGTTAAACAAATTCGCTGCTTCTTTATCGATTAAACTTTCGATCTCGATAGTAGTCTTCTCACCAGCACCCATGGCCAGGCATACGTCTCGGGATCTAGAGGTCAGTATTATCTTGCATTCCTTGCTATCATCCTTGATTCCAACTTTAGACAGGTCAGGCTGATCCTTCCAAACATCATCTAAAATTATAAGAATCTTCTGCTCCTCTTTTAATCTTTCTGCGAGTCGCCCTGCTCTGGTGATTTCGACTTCATTCTTGAACTCCAGACCTAACTGATCGGCGATCGCTTGTTGAATCAGCCCAATATTAGGATTTTGTGATACGACAGCCAATATTTGCTTGCTAAATAGATTCTCTTCCCTAGCCAGACGTGCAACTTCTTTAACGAGCATGGTTTTACCCATGCCAGCAAGGCCACACAACCCAATCATTCTAACCTCAGGATTCCGCAAGGCCTCCATCATTTTCCTCAGAATTTCCTTTCTCGTCTCAAACATCTCAAAGTCCTTTTGCTCAAAAGAAAGTTGTACAGCAGGGCGGTAGGAAATATCAATGTTGTCCGAATTGTTCGCCTTTTTGATCACATTTTCAATTTCCACAGCCATCTCCTTTGCTTTCTTGCTTAACCGCCGCCGCAATGCCAAGTTTGGGAGGGGCCAACGACATGAACACCTCGCTCTCGTGTGGTCCGGATCACGTTCTAGGAAATGCTTTGCCTCCTCTGATTTAGTTGTCGCTTCCTCTTGCCAATCTTGAACATGCGCCATAATGGCATCTCCCCTGGTTTTGGCTTGTTCGGTGACACTCTGAATCATTTTTATCTTCTTATCTAGCTTTTCAACTTGGTTTTTGAGATTTTTTATTTGGTCCTCGTAGGAAAATAAATATTCTAGTTGATGGCCCACTGGTGCAAACATATAGTTAAAAACAGGTCCCAGAATTGCACCACCAATAGTAGCAAGGCAATCCATCACTAATATTATTATTTCGATTTTGCTCGTCGGTGGATCTCTGAGAATGGAAAGAAATAGAAAACTATTAAAATGATGGACATCCCTCAACTTTTCTAGAGTAAAAATTTTGTAATAAGAAAAGTCAGGAGTTCTATGCAACAAATATTAACCACATTATAAAAGAAAAAGAACAACAAGCAGTGATAATGAAAAAAAATGTGTCTTGATACATTTGTAATGAAATGTGTCTTGGCCTCTTTAACATTTGTAATTGTAGGGGAAAAAAAATATTTAAGTAGTGATACATTTGGGAACTACTCTAAAATAGATAATGAAAAATTTTAGAGCATGTACTCAGTATGATAATGAAAAATTTTGTTGTTTGAAATGAGAGTTATTTCATTATGAGAATTAGACGGCTAATGGATACATAAAAAAAGTTTCCATATTCAAAAAAAGAAAAGAGTCAAAAATTTGTTTGAAAAGTCATATTAATTTCAAGAAGAGAAGAAATTGTATTAGGAATACTGCGTTCACAGAAGACAAAGAGAAGGTGAAAAAAATCTTATAAAATGGTACTTTATGAAGGCCCTTTTTGTCTAGTATATTCGTTTTAGGAATGGGTGGACAAATGGATAAAACGGTGTTTTTGCTTGACTTATTCCACCATTATTCACTATTTGAAAAAAGGGTGGACTCATATTCTCAAACTTAAATTGTACTGTACTATTTAAGAATCAAATTGTAACAATCTAGACGTCTTCCCCCAATTGTGATATTGTCAACATATTTGCTTATAATATTGAAAATGAGATGACTTTAGAAAATAATTTGGGATGTTTTTTTATCATAGTAGGAAAATTTATTAACACATCCAAACATCATCATCACATAGAAATGAAATAAATTTCTCACTCAAAACATGAAAATTTTCCAAGTTGGGCATAATGCTCAAATTAAAAAATGAGAGAATTTATTGAATGAAATGAGAGAGTCATTTTATATTGAGAATGAGATGTTGATTGATTAATATATAAAAAAATATCATATGGAAAATGAAAAAAAAAATTCTAAAATGATATTTGATTGTGTAGTCTTGAATTTAAAAAATGAAAGAGTTTTATGTTTAAGTTGAGAGAAGAGTAATATAATAGATATTTGGCAAAATTAGCATATTCGGGAAATCAATATCCCAAAATGGCTATTTTTTTTTTTTTTGTGTGAAATTAGAGAATCATTCCATATTGAGAATGATATAGTGTTTGAAAGTGTAAATAAAAAATAAAAAAAATAATAAAAACTTTTGAAAATAAAAAAGAATATAAAATGATGTATAATTGCATTCGAAAAATGAAAGGGTTTTATTTTTGAAGTGGAGCAAGGAATAGCGAAACACTTTTAGTAAAATTTTCACTAGTATGTAAAATGAGTATCCCAAACAAACAGTATCATATTTTTCCATATTAAAAATAAATATGCGATCAAAGCAGGCTCATAATTTTCAGTTAAATAATCATAAATAACCATATTTAAATTTTAGTATATCGTACTATTCAATATAAATTAAATTGTTGTATTATTTTAATGGCTATTTGGATTTGGAACTTGAAAATGAAAATAAACTGTATCACAACCATAGTTCATGGGTGGGCTAACAACACCAACGATACAGAAAGAGAAAGAACGAGAAAAGATTTTAGCTTTTTAATTTATCTTAAATGATGATGCATAATTCACAGCCTTCATAAAAAATCTTATCAGCCTCTGCCAATAGGTGTGAGAATTTACATTCGTGGAGGCAAAGTAGTATAATTGTTTGTTGCTAGGGCAGCACAAAATGTTAGATATTCGAGAATTAGGTTAACCGAATCTCATAAAATTGCTTGTTTTTATCTATTTACTTTGTTTACGGTAATTGAAGTAATTTGGAAAATCAACTAAACTTGGTAAATAGATAAAAATAGATCTTACACCATCATACTGGAAATCCGAATCCCCTGCCTCTATTCACCTCTGTCCGGCATCTTACTGGATCAAAAACCCTAATTTGTAACCCCCTCCAACCAAAAATCAGCCCATAACCCTATTATTCCACCTCAAACCCAGGTGTTGCCTGTTGTCTGAGGGGTTGTTTTCCTCTCTTTCTTTGTTAGTTCTCTTTTTCGTGGTGGTTGAATGAAATCCATCTTTTAACAAAAAATCCAAAAAACAAAACAAAACAAAAAACGAAAAAAACAAGTGGACAACACTCCCCAAGACAATATTCTTCTTTTTAACACTTTTTTTTCTCTCTCGATTTTTACCAGGTTTCCCTGTGACACCGGTTTCTTTTTTCCTCTGTCCTCTATTCCTTCTCAAGCGTTGGATTTCATATATAAGGCCAAGATTTGAGTGGTGTTTTTGTTCTTCAGATTGGGTGTGGAGGACCTAAGTAATGCCCATAGATTAATGCTATAATTATATGAAATCTTAATAATGTTTTAATTTACGGATCAATCTCAAAAGCTTAAGCTGTTATGATGAGGTATGCCAATAATAATTTTATATTCTAACAAATGTTGACATCTACATGTCGAACGTGGTTTATCTTTACGTTATTGTCATAGTAAAACAGATACTCCAGTTGATGGCCCATTGGCTACAACTGTGTAGTTCAAAATGGTTCTAAAAATTACACAATCAATGGTAATAAGGCACTCTATCACCTTATTGTTATTATAATTTTTTAAACAGACAGTCACAATTGTTCTTTTAATTTTACAGTTTTTAGGTGTTTATGGTTGTGAGAGCACAAAAATGATAGTAAGATCAAAAGCTGATGCACAAGGAAATTCAACAATGTTTGAAAACTGAATAAGAAAATAATCGAATAGAGAAGAATAAGTAGAGTGCGATAATTATAAACAGAGGAATTGAAAAACAACTTGATGAAGAGTGGAGAGTCTTCCTAAAAAGAAAAAAGAAGAAAACTGTTCACTTTGGCTATTTGGAGATGTATTATACCATCAAGTAACTAGAAAACAAAGACTAAAACTTATGTATATGATCAGGGGTCAAACATTTTCTTGTTAATTATTTTGTCAATAATTGACTTCTATTAAAAAGGTATGCAGTTATGTTGTCTCCGAACTCTTTTTCTTGATTAATCAATCCTAGTTAAACTTATTAAAAAAATACAAATCGATCATTTCTATTAATTTTTTAACGGAATAAGTAGCATATACTATTTTTTGAACAAAATTATTAAAATAACCCCAAAAAAAAAAATTTAAAACTTCTTCAGTGAAAAGAAAAAAAAAAAAAAACATTTTTGACAATCAAAAAGAATAATATTAAAAAAATATCTGACATCTCATGGTCGGCACTTTTGACTAACAAAAGACCTCGACACGTATACGACTAGCAGCCCATGAAAGCCGCCAAAAATATATTCATTTCTTTGATCCCTTCACTGTCGAGCTCTTGGTGGCCATGGAGCTCTGGATGAGATGAAGGGGACCGGTCCCCTCCTGGTTTTTTTTTTTTTAATTTGGTTTTTTATTAAAAATTGAGTGTTTTTAAATCAATATTGTCCATGTTGTTTTAATAAAATACCCACACAATTGTTTCGACGTGAGTTTCGGTAATAAACTCAGTTAATAAAAAGGATCATTTTGTACCTTTTTACTACATTCAGGGATCGATCAATCAAGAAAAAAAGTTGGAGGATCAAACAACAATATCATAATGTATTCGAGGACGAACAACATATTTGTCTCTGTCAATCAATAACTTATTGAAGCAATTATTATTATTTTAATAACTTTCAGTCATTTAAAAATCAAAAAATAACACATGTTACGGCCATTTTTTTTTTAAGTACCTGCCAAAATTTTCCAATATCAAATGAGAAGTAAACCAAAAAACATGAAGTCAAAGATTTCAATTTTTGTTTAGAGACTTGTAAAATATAAAACAAAGCTGTACAAATCAAAAATAGAGAAAGAAGATGAAGATTTGATAAAAATTAAAAATTAAAAATTAAAATTAAAAAAAAAAAAAAAGCCATAGGCATATAGCTGTTATTGAAATTTACCGAAGACCCAATTCAAAAACTGAAAGACGAAGGAAAATATATGAATTTCTAAAAGCAACAGAGGATCCACCAAATTAAAAAAAATATACACACACACACACACACATTAAAAGAACAAAAAGAAACTAAAGAAATAAAGCATGTACGTTAACGTACTAATGGACTTTTTCTTTTTGTCAGAGGTAATTTTATATGCTTTAATTTAGGACACCAAATGTTACAAACTAAACAAGCGGATAAGTTAAAATATGTAGAGGAAAATGAAAATGAAAATGAAAAGGAAAAAAAAAAAAAAAGAAAGAAAAAAAAAAAAGAGAAGATCACCTTGATG
>JAFMPE010151819.1:4365-28462 GCA_024759925.1 Ficus religiosa
TGGAGGTTTATTTTTAAAAGAAAGAAGAGTATTTTTGTTGATCACGATGGGGTAAATTTGTATTGTTACATTTGATTATTGAACCAAAAAAAAAAAAAAAACTAATGGTGTCATTTTTAATTAATTATGGTATTAGGCACCGATGATGTGCCAAAACATTTTTATTAACCATCAACAATATTGTTTATTCAATTATTTTAAAAATCAGTACACTAAAGATGTAATATGAGCTCAATTATGCCACTTATTGGACCACATATGACCTACTTATTTATGAATTATAAAGAAAAATGAGTAGCTCAATTATATATTATAACATATCACATTCAAGATCTAAATTATGCAATCGAACAATCATGTCTATATTAGATAGTAAGTCACTGAAAATCTTTTAATCTTGCTATCTTTGTAAGCAATTTGTTTGTTTTGCATCAAAGAATTTTAATGTTTGCCACAATATTACACTTCTTGAAATCAGTGATATTTTTACTTTTTTTTTTCTTGAAATTAATGATATTTTTTTATTTTAATGTGCTTACATACGCTCTTTAATTTTTGGTAAAATGGGTTTGTCTAATATCCTATGTAGTATGTACTATATTCCAATCCATATTTTGCATGCTACGCATTTCTACGATTTCACTTTTTTTCTTGATACTCATATTGATGTCTTTATAAGTATATTTTATTTTTCTTTTCTTTTTTTCTTTTTCAATTCTCATCTATATTTCAAATTTCGATATTGCTTTCCACTAAAGAAGGAGATGATTTGAATGTTGAGATTTATCTATCCAATAGACTTTGTCTATTTTCTTTTATTCTATTTTGTAGTCTAAGGTTATTCTTTAGAAAAAAAGAAAAGAAAATTTTTTTTGTCCACTTAGATCTCATTTGTATGCTATTATCAAGTTATGCTTGTGCTAAATAGTTGGATCCGATCTATAAATAGATGGATCCGGTCTATTTTCACATCTATAAGGGTTGTGATTTTACAAAATCTAGAGTAGCCATTCCCAAAAAAAAAAAAATGGTGAACGAAAAAAAGGCCCTCTCTAGTTTAGGGGCATCTTGCTTCTCCTTAAATACCTTTAAATCATTTATTTTTTGCTTTCAAATCAAATTAAAAAGGAGAAAGATTCACATTATTAAAAAAAATAAAAATAAAAAGTGTTTCATAATAATTAATACATCATTAAACTAAAAAAGAACTTGTTATGGGTAAAAAACACATGAATAAAGTAGTCATTTTAGTTTTACAAAATCTACATAATTTTGATACTTGACAATGTGATATTAATGATAAAACTTTTCATGATTTGTATGATTACTCAATTAAAAATGACATAATTCTGAATAATAAAATTATAAGACGTGTATATACTACATTTTCTTAGCCAGTAAAGAGCAAAAGTAATATTCATAATTTTCTTTCCCTAGGTTATATTTGGTCCTAAATGAGGAAAAAAGAGTGAAAAGTGGAAGTTTTGTTTTTCTTTCATTTTATTTTATCTTCTTTTCATTTAATTCAAATTGTATTTGGTAATTCTCTCCTTCATAGAGATTAAGCCTCTATTTGGTAAGTCAGTTGGAGATGAAATTTTTAAGTTGGAGTTGGTTAACTTTTTAAAAACTAGTTATAATTTTTATTGACTTTTCAGAAAATGATAAAAACTGAAATAAAAAATTTGAATTTGAAATGAAACACCAAACGTAGCATAAAATTAGGATTTTTTAAAGGATTTGTAACATCTTAAACAATCTATTATTTTATCTTTTCTTTCCTATCAAACGATCATGTGTTCAAAATTCTTCCACAAATCGTCCACCCTTCTTCCTCTTTTTACTTCCTCCTCCTACCAAACAAGGGAGCTCTCAGGGCTCGTTTGGGGGCAACATCTGGATTTAGTTTTCATATTATTATTATTTTTTTTTTGGTCTTTTTCTTTAACACGAAATCACTTTTCATTATTCACATCTCAAAATGTTTACAATAAACTCAAATTTTAAAAGTTTATAACTTTGTTACTTGAATTCATATGAGATGTTTTTTAAATTGTACAATACTTCGAGAGGAACAAATCAAGATCCATATTGATTTTTTTTTATATCACATTTTAAGTTTTTTTATATATTTTTTAAACTTCAAACAGTTTCTTTTAACTAAACAAACATTTTTTAAACTCCAATTCAAATATTTTCAAAACTATACCATAAAATCTCCCCCAAACGAGCCCTTAAAATCAAATTAAGAAAGGTTACAATTTTAAAAAATGGAAAAATGCTTCCTTTGTTTGTTTCAACCATTTTTCTTCATTGCAAATGCTTTCATTTGTCTACATTTCAAATTGGTATTTAGGAATGCAACTTGGCAAAATGTTGTCATTTACAACTTTAGGCAAATTTCTATATGTTAGAGGGTAGCATTTTGACTAGTTGAAAATTTTTTTAACAGCGCTAAAAGTTTTTTTTAAATGTAAAATTATTCCATTAAAATGTTTAATGGTCCATTTAGGGGAAGCATATGAATGAAAATATTTGGGATGAAAAAATTTGAAAAGAAATATTTCAACTATCATCTGAACTGGTGTTTGGATGTTAATATACTGAACATAACATATGAACAAAAAAATTTAAATATTCGTTTAGAAGTAGCCAGCTGAAAACACATGAGAGATAAGAAAAAAAATAATACCCTAAACAGTTTTTAATATTTTTTAAAGATTATTGTAGAAGATATAATTTGGTAGGACTTTTTGCTATTTAAAAACAAAAATTGAAATATCATCTGAATGCTTTATTTCCAATTGTTTCTAACAAACGTTTGTTTTAGGATGACCATTAAAAAAAAATTTTTTAAATATTTTCAAATAGTTACACCAAATAAATACTAAATATTTTCATCTAAAATAATTTGTTTTGGCTCTCCCGTTTTGATCTAAACAATTCTATTTCAGTTTTTATCTTTTTTTCAAAGTTGATAAGAATTTTAACTAATTTTTAATAAGTCAATCGACTCCAATTAAAAAATTTTGTTCCAAATCGATCCTCTAAATGTAAAATTTCAATAAAAATGTTTCTTCTAAATGTTTCTCCGCAGCTATTTATTAACATTTCTGCAACAGAGGAGGGGCTTAACAATTGGGATGGGCCTACAAGACTCCAAATAGTGTGGTCAGCCGCATGTTAATGGGCCCATTTCTCAAGCCGTTCGGCCCAGATCGCTCTAACAACTCCCACGGCATGTCATTTGCCAAAACGACAACAAAAAATTAAAAAAAGTTGACCGATATCCAGACGGCGGAGAAGAAAGAGGAGACCTTTTTTATCACGTTTTCCAAATCCCAATGCACTTTCGTCGCTTTGTTCTCTGTCTCCCCCCATAACTCCGTCGTTTTCTTACACTCATTTCTTACGTCAAAATTCGTTTCTCCTTCGCTCTCTTATTGGCGTGACCCGAGACGCTTCTGTTTTCCTTACACACCACCATACCAACCTAAATCTCCTTTCTCTAACTCTCTCTCTCTCTCTCTCTCTCTATATATATATATATATATGTATGTGTGTGTGTATACACATAATATTTGTGTAAAGGAAGGAAAATATGGGTGTGGATTTGGAATCGATATCGGAGGCGACTTCTGGAGCCATAGGATCGCTTCTGAGCACCACCATCTTATACCCACTTGACACCTGCAAGACCAGGTACCAAGCCGAGGCCCGAGCCGACGGTCGCCAAAAATACAGGTCCCAACTTTTTCCATCTCTTTTTTCTTTTCTGTTTTTCTTGATCTGGGTTTGTTTTCTTTTCTGTTTTTGTTTCTTGGGTTCCTTCCAATCACCACAGTTTTCTTGGCTTTCTGGTCAACAAAAAAAAAAAAAAAAATTTTTTTTAATAAGTGGTCAGCTTTTTTGTTAGATTTTTTAGGGACTTGTCTTGTGATCTTTGTTGAAGCCTTCTTCAGAAATCTCTATTGTTTCTTAGAGTTCATTTTGCTGTTTTTATTTGTTTATTTTAAAGAATAATGAATAGATAATCAGAATAAAATTATGTCCGGAAAATTAAAAAAAAAATTGGGAAGAAAGAAAAAAGGAATGATTTAAAAGTTAACTCAGTTGAATTGTAAGACTAATGGTGCGTTTGGATATCCTATTGTGGATGTTATTATATTTCAATGGAATGGAAATATTTCTCTAGATTTAAAGAGTTAAAGATGGCTCTTTAATTTACTTTGGATTTCTCTTAATGTGGCACTTGAGACTTGTTCTGGATTCTGTAGGAACCTTTCGGATGTGTTGTGGGAAGCGATTTCTAATCGACAAGTCCTTTCGTTGTATCAAGGACTCGGGACGAAGAACTTGCAATCTTTCATTGCACAGTTTGTGTACTTTTATGGGTACAGCTACTTCAAGAGATTGTATCTGGAAAGGAGTGGCTCCAAAAAGATTGGAACCAAGGCGAACTTGGTTATTGCCGCTGCTGCCGGGGCGTGTACTGCGATTGTTACGCAGGTAAGCCATTGCCTTGGAAGTTCCAATACTTGTGCTTAAGTGTTTTGAAGCTTCTCATGCTATCGGTTATGGATCTTAAAATATTGTTTCCCTGCATCGAAAGAAGTCATAGCTAATGTCTAAGTGTGTCGAGTTTGGTGGTGTTTTGAGCTACTTGGCATTGAAATGCAATTACAACTGGTCTTTATGATGGAAATGCTATGTTGTTTTCTCCTGTATTATTATGATCCGATCTTTTTATAGCCTCATAATGATACAGGAGTTGTATTTGTACAAGGTTTCAACATCTTTCCTTCATTGCGTCAATGTCGTGTACATCCAAATCATTGACCTGTTGTGAAGTTTAAATTCAGACAATCTGAAATGAATTACCATTTACCTTTGTGTAGCCCCTGGATACTGCTTCGTCGAGGATGCAGACGACTGCCTTTGGAAAATCCAAAGGACTGTGGAAGACCCTTACAGAGGGTAGTTGGAGTGATGCGTTTGATGGACTCGGAATCTCTCTGCTGCTTACATCGAACCCAGCAATTCAGGTAGTGTTCCTAGCTTTCTTTGACCTAAAAAGATTAGGGGGGGGGGGGGGGGATTAAACTATTGATGATTTGATTCAGATTCTTGAAAATTTAAGACTCTTGTTATGTTTTCAACTCAAAAGGTCTTGTTGACATGCAATATACTTTCAGTATACAGTGTTTGATCAGCTAAAGCAAAGACTCCTGAGGGAAAAACTGGATAAACGCAACAATGGTTCATCCCCTGAAGCTCTTTCCGCCTTTACCGCATTTGTGTTAGGGGCGGTCTCGAAGAGCGTTGCCACCTTTCTGACATATCCTGCAATCAGGTTTATCCTCATTCTCCCAAAATCTGTACTATTTTGTGATTTTTGAGCTTGATTTATTGATGTGATCAACATGTGAAATGTCTACAGGTGTAAGGTCATGATCCAAGCTGCAGATCCAGATGATGATGGGACCAAAAAACCCCGGCCAAAGCCACAGAAAACGGTGCTCGGAGTTCTCTATTCCATATGGAAATCCGAAGGGATACTTGGCTTCTTCAAGGGACTGCAGGCTCAGATCTTGAAGACCGTTCTGAGTTCGGCGTTGCTTTTGATGATCAAGGAGAAAATCACCAAAACTACATGGGTTCTTATACTCGCAATCAGAAGGTATCTCTTGCTAACAAGAGGACGACTGAAGAATGCTTAAAATGCTTAATTTGTCCGCGCGGGAATATGCTTGAACCACATGTAAATAGCTGTGAGCTTATTAGTAAGTTGGATAAGGCATCTCCTTAAAGAGTTCAGGCTAACAGTTTTCAGAGAGGAGGCTTTTCATCTTTGTGATAAATGGTGTCGTTTTACTCAGAGATTAATCTTTGCTTAAACCCCGATAAGGCGCGGGGCATATACCAATCTGTTGGACCTCATCCTTGGAGACAATTTTAAATCGAGAGAAATAATGTAGCGCGGAAAAAATTTTCGTGCAGAAGATTGATTAGTTCAACATCTGAATTTTTATCTAGTAATGTTATGAGTTTAAGATTTGTTATTTTCCTTATTGGAGTTGGCTGGTTTCACAAGTATCTGCTTAGAAAAAGTAAGATTGGTGGTAGCTGAGTTATTATAAAAGGATTGGGAGTGCAGTTGAAAGAGGTTGCTAGCTATCATTTTTGATAGAGAAGTTAGGGTCCTCTGAAAGTGGGGCTACTTTTGTTGGAGAAAAATGGGTGGGAGCTCAAATGAAAGTGGTCCATGCTCTATTAGTGGAAAGAGACACGAGTTTTTCGAGCGAAGCACTTGAGTGGTTGCTTTGCTCATGGGATTCGACTCCCGTGTCTCTTTTTATGTCTTCTAATAATATGTCATGTTAGGCTAAAATTATAGTTAAAAGTAATTTAATTGGTGTTACATGATATCTGATCAAATTTGATGTAGACACGAAAATTCAATCCACTCTACCCCAAATAGGAGTACAAAGGTAAAATGGAAGAAAACAGAGAGCATAGAAAATTGAAGAGGATGACGGAAATAAAAATACAAAAAATAAATAAAATTAAAAATAATACATAAAATTAAAAATTAAAAATAAAAGAAAATCATGTTTTTTAATTCGCTTCTTAACTTTCCACTAATATAAATTAAAGACAAAATCACTTTTCACTTATAAAAATTGTATATTTTATTTTATTTTATTTTTAAATTAAATAATATTATATTTTCATTTCAGAATATCTGGTTTAAGAATTTGGCTATATATTCTTTTATTTATATACCTTTTAGTCTATTTAATAATATCATATTATATGTTTAATTAATATAACCTCTTATTCGATATGACATTTTAATCAAAATGATAATTTGAAATTATCTTGTCATAATATTATTGGAGGATGTGAGTGGATGTAGAAGTCAAATCCAATTTACACGACGAAAATTATAACATATAACATTTTTAGGAAATTGAATAAAGTACAATTTACTTCAAATATTACAAAAACTGTAGTCAATAGTAGTTTTTAGTAATTAATTAATGCAAATGAAAGATTTTTAAAAATAATTGAAGTAAATAGTAAATTTATCAAGTGAATAACAAATTTATTAAGTAAATAACAAATTTATTTCAGTAAAAAGATTATTTGTACATTAAATTTGTTATTTATCTAATAAATGTATTGTTTATTGTGTAAATATTATTACTTATTACACCCACAGGGGTGATGGGATAGCCAAAAATGGTGGCGCCTTCCTTGATCTCTTATTTCATTTACTTACGTTCGATTCCAATGGAACTCCTGTAAGATCCCCGTTTCAGCTTTGACTGTGGATGCATTAGATGGTGATGTTTTGGGTAGGACCTAAGTTGACGGCTGTAAGATGCTGGTTAGAGGTCCATCTTTTCCTTACCGTTGCTAAGAAAGTGGATCCCACCTTTAGGGTTAAAAATGGGACGATGAGGGGGCCATCACCAGAGTTTTTTTTTTTGTTTTTTAACTTATAAAATAAAATAAAATAATTATTAATTGCTCTTTGTTTTAAATATTTTAAAAACCTCCAGAGCGGAGCAACAAAATAATATGTTAAAAACATGTTATTTATTTTAATAATTTACTGAAAACTGTTATTTACCATTACATATGTTTTGATTTACTTCATTCATCTTTTAACGAATTCATCATCCATCAATTCCAGAGTCCAACCCTTAAACATGACCTACCAAATCAAGTTGGGCCTCATTTGGAATGACATTTTCAGACAAAATTTTGCAACTCCAATTCCCAAATTTTCAAACTTACACATCTTCCTCTCTCTGTGGACCATTCTCACACTTAGGCTATGTTTGGTAGGAATGATGAACAGGAGAAATGATGGAGAATGTGAAGGATAGAAATGATTTTATAAATCATTTATGTTGTTTGGTAAGAATGAAGGAGAGTTAAAATAATAAATATAAATTTATTTTTAATTATGATATTGTCCCTTTCTAATTTTTTTAAATAATTTTTTTGGAGGAGAGAATTGTCTTTTCAAACTTAAATAAATGGAGAGTTTGCATCTTTCCAAATATGGAAGGATGCAAATTGGTGGCCCTGGATGGATGAAGGGGCCCTCTACTTCTCTTCTCCTTCTTGTTCGCCCTCCAACCAAACAAGAGATGATGACTCTCCCTCCACCCCTCTCCATTCATCCATCTCTCCCTCCAACCAAACATACTCTCAAGGTTGTTTGTCTTTCTATTTCATATCCAACTAAATTATATTTTTTCAACTTTATGTTTTTTTTTTCTGAAAAGTTAATAAAAATTATAATTAAATTTTGAAAAGTCAATCAACTTTAATTTAAAAATTTTAATTTCAACCGGCGGTTCAAACGTAAGCTTAAACTTCAAAGTTCATAATGTTCTTATTTCAAGTTGAAATGAGATAATTTTTTTATTTTCAAATTGCTCAAAATGATGAGAGTCGAGAATAACGAAACAAAATTTATGTCGTATAGTTTATTCAAATATATTTTAAAATTTTACACTATTTTTTATTTATTTTCAATTCACATTTCAATTAATTACTATACGTTCAAATTCTAAAATTTCAACTCCAACGGTTGTTACGAAGAGGCCCTTAATTTCAAGCAGCCCGGCCCGTCTTTCACAAATGCAGGAGAGACAAAAAAAAAAAAAAAACCAAAAAAAAAAAAAAAATCCACGCGGTGAATAGAGAGGAGAAGAAGAGCGAGAGATCTTTGGGAGCAGAGGAAGAGAAAGAAAGAAGACGACGAAGACGACGAAGAATAAAGATGATGTCTGGCAAGTATACCTCCATTGATAACCAGAACGTCTCTGGATCTGTTCCTGTAAGCTCTCTTCTTTCATTTTTTCTTCTTCATTTTATCCATTTCCTTTTTTCTCAAATTTTCGTATCAGATTCGGATCTGCCTCCCTAATTTTCTTCGTTTTTTTTGGTTAGGCTGTGCCAGATCCAGGTCATGTCGCCGTCAAATTCCAAGGTAAGAATTCGCTTTCAGATTTGATTTGGTTGCTTAAAATCTGAAAAAAAAAAAAAAAAAAAATATATATATATATATATATATATAGAGAATTTTATTGGAATCTTGTTGGATGATACGAAAAATTTCCATTTTGCTAGCTGAATTTCTTTAATTTCAAGTTGATTCGGCTTTGTTTAGTTGTATGTTTAATGTATGAACTGAGGGAATTTCGGTTTCCTTTTGGAGATGTTACAAGTTTGATCAATGGAGTTTTGTTTTTTGTTTTTGATTTTTCTGGGATTATGTAATTAAGTATTAAATATCATTTTATATATATATATATATATATATCTCTAGCCTAGTTGCTAATTTTCGTGAATTTTCGGAACGTTACAATTTATATCAATGAAAGAATTTTTTTTTTTCCCATCTAATTTTGTTCAAGTCTTATGTATATCCAGCTTAGTTCTTTTTCCCCCTGTTGCCCCATTTGGTGATAACTTAGATGCTAGGGTTTAATAACTTCCAATGCTAATGCAAGTCTGGAGAATTTTGTTGTTGTTGTCGCTTTTTTGGAACTAATTGTGAAGATCGATTTCTGTTGCAGATTCGAACCTTCAGGCGTTTCCTCCAACGGAAGCTCAAGGGAAAATCTCTGCCAGTGGCCGTCCCCCTCGTGACGCTGATGGTATATGCAAGTTTTTATTTTATTGATTGAATTTCCCTTCTTTCTTAAAGATGTAGATGTGAACTGGGTTCTCTATGATCCTTTCTATCATGCCATTGCATTACGTATTCACAGTCCAATCCGTACATGGGCTCTTTGAATCCTTTGGGTTATAGGTGTCTAAAAGTTGCAGTTCTGAAGCATATGGGCTTCAAGATATGGGGTTCATGTTTTTCTGTTGTGTCTGACTATTCTTTAGTTGATCACGGCCCCCCTTAGTTTTTGGACTATAATTACAGTTTTCGAAAAGTTGATTTAGAACTAGGACGAAAAGGTCAGAGCATATATTTTCATTTGATTGAAATGCTTGGAAGGCTGGTGATGTGATCGAATTAATAGTATAAATATTGGAGTTCACAAATTTTATAATAATTATTAGATCTTTTGGTTTTAGCTGTACTGGGTTTATGAATTTATGTATTCATTTGAGTTGGATGAGCAATTGGAAAAGAAGAGAGTTGGTAGTAATAATAACTCATTAGTTATGTGCTTTTTTTAAACAGGCATAAGTACATAGGTGGACTTTAGGGGTTTTGAAACCGATTGGTTTTTCTGAGCATATAGCCTAGAAAGAATTCTAGTGAGGATTCGACAATGATGATAGTGGAATTTTATTTTTGTTGTATTGGAGTTAAGTTGATACCTTGTGGGCTATAGGGTTGTAGTCTGGTGTTATTAACTTCCTTTGGGATGGCCTATTTTAATTTTTATTGGAACATAATAGTTGACGATGGATACATTTTCTATTGTCGCAGATACATTTTCAAAACCTGCATCAAGTCCTGATGAAAGCCAGCAGAGTGGTTGGTTTAAGACATTTTCTGTAGCTGCTTACAAGCCATACTTTGATGTTGATACTTCCGATGTTGTATCGAGAATTAAGGACACACTCTTTCCCTTTAGTGGAGCTTTTAACGAAAAGACAGACGGCAACCCAGATTTGTAAGTTGTTTTTATAATTTTTGTTCATGCTTCTCCTTGTTATGCTGAAGGCTGCGGTCACAGCATGATAATTATCTATGGGCAGGTATGGACCTTTCTGGATATGCACTACTCTTATTTTCGTGGCTGCTGCGATTGGCACTTTTGTGACGTATGTAGCACACAAGCTGAAGAAGAAAGAATGGGATTATGACATCAATCTGGTGACTTGGTCTGCTGGTTTGTTCTATGGCTATGTCACTGTGGTTCCTCTTGCATTGTATGTGATCCTTAAATACTTCTCAGCACCATCGGGTCTTGTTCAACTATTTTGCCTCTATGGTTATTCCCTATTCGTCTTCATTCCAGCATTGGTAAGTCCATTGTCATCAAATTTCACTCTTAGAACAATAAAAACTGGACTGTATCCATTTTTTCTGTTTGTCTGCATTACTGGGTGATGGTAATGGCTTACTTAATCGGTTCTATTTTGTGTGGTTGCAGTGTCTCTCTGTCGTACCCTTGGAAATCTTCAGATGGGTCGTAGCAGGCGTAGCTGGGTTCATGTCGGCAACCTTTGTGGCTAGTAACCTTCGAGCTCACATTGAATCAGCGGGTCGCAGGTGGTTCTTGATTGTAGCAGGGATCTTCCTCTTGCAGTTGGCTCTGGCTGTTGTACTGAAACTTTATTTGTTCACCGTCACAGTATGAGACATTTAAGACCAAAACTTTCCCAAAGTGGATGAATAGCATGTAGATTTACCCGAAAAGAGCTCTTTTTGATACATTGCCTTGTATTGTTTCAACTCACAGAAGAAATATCATTCATCAACTAAAAATCTCCTGTATTCGTTCATTTGTCACGATATAAATTCATATGATCAGAGCTTTGATCTCGTTTTCTTCCCTAATTGAACTGACTTCTACATCTGTGCTACAGAACATTGTCTTGTGGAGCTCAGCTCGGCGCTCTCTCATGGGGTAGTTCCACCCACCTCACAAAATACGAGAGAGCGAGCTCAGCTGAGGCAAAATGCCATAATGTCACGAACATCAAGGGAATTTGACATGGTAGTTGATTTTACCCGCGTGTTTACTAGAACATAGGTATATTTTCTGTTCTTTTTACCTTGAAAGAACGTTACAACGGAACATCGCAATCCGCTGTTTTGATTATGTCTGAACAATTCTAGCTACTGAAAAGATTGATTTTCAGGTACTGGACTCGTTTAGAAATTTCGAAGATTAAAATATGTACACTTTTGACCTCATTTAAATGAAAGTTACAGGTGTGTTGTGATTAGAAGTTGTTAATGGCGGGTTTAGCCATTAGTTAGGTTTTATCTGTAAAGCACTCTTAGTCAACACACGTGGGATTTTTAAATCAATGGACACACTTGAGGAAGTTTGAACTTGTTTTTCCATTTTCATTCTTGCCCTAATTTAATTGTCAACTCAATCATTATATCTGACTTGGAGTAAAAAGTGGGCATTTTTTCCACTTAGGTTGGCAGTAAGCGTTGGGTGGTTAGATTGTTGACCTTGTTTGGTCGGATGGAAAATGTTGAACTTGGAAAAATGGGGATTGAAAGGAGAATTAAGGGAATAATAATGATAATCTCACATGTATCCTTCGAATCATATTATTAGCCTTATTTTGTTCTAGAACTTTAATTACTCCCATTTTATCACCTGAATTTTGAACCACTCCCATTTAATCCATTTCGTTAAAATTTGTGTTAACAACATATTGAAAAAAGGGAGTTTGGTATGATCACATAGTCTTTTTTTATTTTTGGTTAGTTTTAATTGAAATTCTAACCTAAAGACAACGTGACTATATTACTTTTAATAAAGGGGGTTAATGAGACTAATTCAAAATTCAAGTGGAGGGAGTCTAAGAAGCAAAATGAGAATGATTCTACAGTTGAAAGGGTCTAGGTATAATAATTGGGTTTGATTTTGAATCATCAAATTTTGCATAGTTTCGTTTTATTGTCATACTTTTTTAAGTATAATATAATTCTAAGGTGTTGACAATCAAAACTATATCATAAGTATCCTGTTACAAAATTCTCCATAATATACCTCCACTTTATTATATATCTATGTATATATATATATGGAGAGAGAGAGAGAGAGAGAGAGAGAGAGAGAGAGAGAGAGAGAGAGAGAGAGAGAGAGAGAGAGGGTAAACCATGCAAAGTGGTTCACTGGCTATTGGTTTTATCATACTCGTCTCTTCTTAAATTTCTGATTTACCAACAATTATAAACAAAAGACAAAACAAAGCATATCATAAATGTTTGCTAATTGTACTACATTAGGGTCCATCTGAATAAATAAAAAGACGCCAAAACAGACCCTCACCGACGTACCATATTGTCCTAATCGTGAAAAAACTAGCTGGATTCTCAAAAGGCCATTAAATTAGAAAGATAGAAAAAGAAGACTAGAGAATGGTATTAAATACATCCAACAGGTACTTGAAGAGCCTTTTCTCAAACAACCATTTTACACATTTCATTGGATTTCCATGGAAAAGAAAATGGTGATCTCTTAGCTTGCCCCTCATAAAAGACCATCATTAGATTATTGTCCCGTTTATAGTAGCTTCAATTTTTTTTTTTTCTCTCCAATTAGACAAGTATACAGGAGTTAAAAATCCAAATAAAAAGGATAATATATATATATATATAAAGATCTATTTGAAAGGCTGTTTTCACAATTTTCTCAAAGGAATAAAAAAAACTAAAAAAGGCCTACTTCTCCGGTTGTAGCCACAGCAAGTACAAGAGAACTTGGCCAATATTAATGTACTAGAAATTTAGAAACGGATCCAAACTAGGACTTACAACCGATATTGTTTGGATTCCTCCCTACATTTCAGACACTAATTTTGACCCTTTTTTATTTTTTTATTTTTAGCAATGGAAGCTTAGAGCCAGTCCAATATTTGTGCATTAGTAAAGTCACCGCAACAATCTCTGGAAAAACAAATAATTACTGTGGCTAAGAACTATTGTGGCTAATAATTATTATGGATAAAATAACTCTGTTTTAATTATTGATCAGTATGGGTTTCACGTAAGCCCTACAATAGAGGATGATTATACACCAATCTCTTTAAGGTACACAACTCGAACCCTAATTAGTACTTTCGTTTAATTGGTTTTTAGCGTTGTCCCTTCAACTATTATAAAAAAAAGCACTCAAAGACAAATAAGATTTTTGTTTGGTCCCACGAAAATTCATCCATGACTATACATTTCCTTCCCATCTGGGTCACAAAATTTTCAGTTATCTCCTTGTTCTTCGACAAAATTGTTATTGGTTTTAATGTTTCAGAACCCAATATGGTCCAGACCTTGCAGATAAGAAATGAATAATTGAGTTTCACAAGAAGAGAGAGAGAGAGAGAGAGAGAGAGAGAGAGAGAGAGAATAAATATAAAGAAAAAGACAGAAACTTCAAACGTTAGAGTAAAGAAAAGGGTAAAGAAAATGCAAGAAACTGACATGATCTAGTCCACAAGAAGAAACGAAAGAGTAAAATAAACAAATTAAACTCTATATATAAACCTAAACCCAACAAGACAAAAGTGAGAACACCTTAGTTTGAGAAATATGTTAAAAACAAATTAATGTAATAAAAAATTAAACAAATTGAGAAACAGTAAGCTGAACTATAACAGGCCCCTAGAAACCTGCATTAAGGTGGACATTTGCATTTTGGCCGTATGAAAAGGGATCATATATGTATGAAGAAAGTAAGAACTACCCAGATGAAGTAAGTAAGAGTCAAAGCTAAGATCCTGAATTTGAGGTCCTTTCCAAGACTATTTATATAAATGGCTCTATTATTTACATATATATATATATATATATAGACACACACACACACACACACACAAATATTATATGTTGCATTTTGAGACGACTGGTTGGTGTGAATGACTTTGGCGCATCTTCTAATCTATGTGCTGCCTAAACATCCTTGAATATCTTTTTTTTTTTTTTTTTTTTTTTTTTATTTTAAATTCCTTCATTTTCCCCCCTAAAGCCTTAAATACCTTGTTCATAACTCATAACTCATAACTCATAACTCATGGGGAAAAAAGGAATGATTGTTATATTGTCATGTTAGTATTTCATCTAAATTATCAACTCCTGTTAGCTTCTTTCTTTTTTTTTTTCCCCCCTTTTCTTTGAAGGTAAAAAATAATAATAAAAAAAGGTTAACAGAAGTTGATAATTAAGTGATTTCTAAATCACTTTGATGTGATTTTCTGTGATTTTTTTTTTTAAATAATTTTGGTTAGCTTTTTGTATTCTTCACTTTGATGTGATTTTTTTATAATCAAATTTAACGTTCATAAACATACCAATATATATAGAAAGGGCTCAATAATTACGCAATTTTTATCAAAACGTTCATAAACATACCAACATGTACCAAAGAAAGCGTTCAATGAATAATTTCTACACTAATAGATAATCAAGTTTCATTGTTTAACATAATAATTTGACTATGATATTAGTTCTTTTTTGAACTTGACTGCGATATTAACTCAGAGATGCTGAAATCTAAAGACGTTTATTGTCATTAATAACTAATATAATAAGTTTGTCTTATGTTGATTTCGCAACTGGGATATTAAACTAGTCCAAAACAACCCTTGTTTTTTTTTTTTTTTTTTTAATTCCCTTTTTGAAGTAAGGAAAAAAAGAAAGAGAGAAGAGTAGGGTTTCATTGAATTATAAGAGTGGAATATTCAACTACCCCCACAAAGCTCAATACCCTTTTTGTTATAAAAGTCTCACCACTTCCATCAATATTGTCTAGTTTATGCCACAATGAATTGACCAAATCTTGCGAGCTCTTCACACTTCTTTGTAACACGTGCATATATAGCCAAGAATTCACTTCCACGTGTATGTATGAAATATATCGTATATAATATGACATATCATGTGACACATATAACTTTTTATTTAAAAATTTATAACAATTATAGTTAATTTATATGTAATTTTCTATTTAGAATCTTGTCATGTAATGCTATTCAGATATTCGTGTAATATTTGTCATTCACTGAAAAATATTATATTTAACTCACCAAATTAGTATGATATAACAAGTGGTGTATAGGAGGGGTGCGAGTAGGAACCCCTCTATATATATATTTACATAATATTCTTTAATCCTTCTTTCCATAATTTCATCAGAACCTAACTACTAAAAGCTTAACTTTCTCAACAAAAACTTTACTCTCTTTCTATACACACATACACACATAAATATATATATATATATAAATACATATCTTCTCTTCTCTCATATTCTCTCTTGAGAAACATCAGCCTTCTATTATAAGCTTTCTTCTCCCCATTCTTTGGCTCCATCATTGAAGAGAAGCCAAACCCAGAAAAGGAAGAAGCATCAAAAGAAAGGAAAAAAAAAAAAAAAGGATCAAAATCATGAGTACCATTTCAAGGAGGCAAGTAATTATATTATTGAGTTTTTTAATGATTGTCTGGAGTACTATTTTAGCTATTCATGGAGCTTTGGGAGCAAGATTGCTGTCTGGTGAGAAGATGGCAGCTGGTGAAGATCTAGACAGCAAGGTTCCAGTTTGGAATGAAAGCTCTTCTCAAAATAACAATAATAGTAATAATGAAGGAGATGAGGGCTTTTTCGCAACAGTCAACAGAGAAGTGCCTTCTTGTCCAGACCCTTTACACAACAGGTAGAGTATTTTCTTCACAAAAGCTACAAGTAGAAGATTTAGATATTAAATTCATTATTACAAGGAGCTGTATAGAAACTACTGCCAATATTACATATATATATATATATATTTATATATATCAAGTACTGCACGGAGATATATATTCAAGAATGATGAAAAATATGGTATTATTTTTGTTCCCTCTCTCTCTTTTTTTTTGTTTTTTTTGGGTTGTTAAGGATACTTAGTTCTGAGTGGTTGTCATGAATTCCCAAGAAGTGTAAGGTTGTTTTTTTCCTTGTGTTTCTTTTCTCCTCAAAAGCTAAAGAAAGTGTATGTTCTAATCGCTTTGTAAGGAAAAGAAGTGATCTGTAGTTTTTCTCGTACCGTACAAAAGACAAAAAAGTCACACTTGTCATCTACAGTATAGTAGCTTTTTTTTTTTTTTTTTTAATGTATATACATTTTTTATCACTGTACATTTTAAATTCAATGAAAGATTTTTCGTTGTTAAAAATTAAAGGGTTAATTTCATTTTGGTCCCTCAATTAGGAATTCAATTTTATTTTAGTTAACTTTAAAATGTTATGAAGTCAGTTACTGAACTATTAAGTTGTCCCAAATTAATCATTCAGTCTAAAAGATTGTTTAAAAATAGACTGTAGTGAAGATCAAAAATGCATTTTAATCCTACTTAATTTTATCATTTTCACGATTCAAAATCTTTTGTTAAATTTGGATTTCAATTTTAAAACTTGTTTATTCTTAAAATACATTTGATCATGACGTGATAATTACAGTCAATTCTTTAATAATATTTTGGACAGAAAAACTACTGTAGGATAGATTAATAATTCAAGTACTAATTTTGAATATCTAAAACTCGAGGATTAAAATGAGATTAAACTTATAATTCAGGACCATAATGAAAACAATGACATCTTTCTGACAAATCTGTACCCAACAAGAGCCCCGTGAAAGTGAGCAATTCGACAAATTTCTTTTGAATCCAAACGCTTTGCTTTCTCCAAGTTTTAATGTTAATGTCAAGGGGACAACGTACTTGCCGACTTGTATTTTTCTCTAATTTTTTTTATTTAACTCTTTCAAATATTAGATACCATCTGTACGAAGTGGGGACGCATACAAATATATATTATACATCCTAGTTTTGGGTAATTTATCTATTTAGTCCTTAAATTATGAATTTTCTATCACTTTGGTCTCTAAATATTTTATTTTGGAAAATTGATCCCTGAACTTTTGTTTTTTTTGACAATTTTGATCCCTCACACTAAAATTGACATACGATTTCTTAAATTTAACGTAGATAATCATGTTACTATTGTATAATAACTAAAATTTTTATCGAAATTATTACATTAGTTTTTAAGGGTTTTGAGAAGAATAAGAAAGAAATTTTTATACTTAGTGTGATTATTTTAGTAAAATTGTATGTTAACGTAGAGTTAGAACATGATTATATACACTAAACTTAAAAATATCTCATCAATTTCAATGTTAGGGACCAAAGCGGCTACAAGTGAAAAGTTCAAGATCTAATTTGCTAAAATTAAAAGTTTAGAAACTAAAATAACATGATATTCATAATTCAGGGACTAATAAGATAAATTACCTCTAGTTTTACCACGTAATAGCAGAAGAAAAAGGTTCCAATCTCATCAGCAAAATAGCAGTAAACATCAGTCAATTAGTAATTTCATTTTTTTTTATTCACCAAAAAAAAGTTCATTTTCTTTTTCTTAAAAGAATCTCAATATATTCTTGCTCTCACCCAAGAATAATGCATATAATTTACAAGAAGAAAAAGAGATTTTTTTTTCAAGAAACGTGAAAAAACAAAAGGAAATAGAACTACCAATTCTTTGAAAATTGTTTTACTTGGATGATAAAAATGCCGACCATAAAGCTTAATAATTACAAAATTTAAAATTAAAAAAAAAAAAAAAACTTTATTAAGACTTTGATTGAATAAGATGGGCAGAGATTACAATGTATCTTTCTTTTGACTCAAAGATTTAATTCAACAGCAAAACATACAACACGCTTTACCGAGTAGGTTCCACTTTGTTGACATTAAATACCGAACATCAAACGCACTTTAGGGGAAAATTTTGGACTCATTAAAACGAATGGCTTCTCATTTCAATACTAAGGTCAATTTTCTTAGCCCAATTCCCCACACCCAATTGAAGAATGGCTTCTTTTCAAACAGTTTCAAATTTGAAGTGAATTGTGGGCCAGCTTGTTTGGACTGTCGGGGAATTTGTGCCCTGCAGGATTCAAAATGAAAAAAAAAAAAAAAAAAAAAAAAAAAAAGAAAGGTTTAGAAGCCATCAAGCTGGTCATTTACCACCAAAAAAATTTAAAAAAAAACCCCTAAAAATCCACAAATTCTGTTTCATGCCAAATTCAGTGGTTGATTATGCGAGTAGTTTAAAACAAAGTTGAAAAACAAGAAAATTCATTAGAAGTGTCAAAAAATTACACAACCAAATCAAAATAAGGATTTCCAAATGAAGGTTTAGGGTTTGAAGACAAATGCAGTAACAATAATGTATGATCGAAACGGTCTCCGCCGTATGTCGTGAAGCAAGTGCTTTCCTTTTTTTTTTTTTTGATACGAAGTTTGGGTGGTTCAAAACTCAACTTAATCTCACTGGTGATCTATATAAAGTTCTAGCAAAATGTTAGACTAGGCCTTTGATTTCTTCCCTTTGGTTTCACCAGCGGGTTTGGTTTTGAATGGTAGGAACGTCTTCCCGCCCATATATCCTTGCAGAGCTTCTGGTATCTCGACACCATCTTCCTTCTGGTAATTCTCGAGAATGCAGCACATTGTCCTCTCTGTAGCTGTCAGAGTAGAGTTCAACAAATGAACGTATTGCTTCGTCTGCTCATTGGCCTACAATGGCAACAGATATTTCAATCACTGGCGATAGAAGAGAAATTCATCATTTGTCTTCAACAGAAATGAAAAATGTGCGACGGAATATATCCCAACTCAAATGTAAATAAGTGTTGAGGGTCTACCTTTTTCTGCCCATATCGAATCTCTAATCTCCTCGACTGGTAGTCCGTACAGTTTGAGCAGGATACAAGCTCTCTGTAGGTCTGAGATGCAGGGAACCATCCTTCCAAGTCATACTTCTTCGCAGCTGCATCATTTAGAGCACCGGATACAATAGAAACAACTTGGTACGGGATTTTCAACTGCAATTGAGAAAAGCAAATTAAATTTTTTAGTTTACCCGACATAATAAATAAACATACAAATAGTGTTATGGCTTAACGTAGGAATGGATGGAGAGTAAAGTGCACTCAGACACTAAGTGCAAAGGTGCTTATATCTCTATGTTGTTGTTGGGTTTGCATATCTATTATACACACAAACATATTTAGCGCCCTATTACACACACAAACATATATAGAGCTTTTATCCCTATGATACTAAGAAAAGGAATTGTCATAGAATTTCAACTCTTTCAACATCAAGGAACCTACAACCAATACTAGGTTGACAACATTTTCACCAAACAAAATTTCCCCACTTTAACTGATAAAAAACATGGAAAGATAAAAGGCAAATTCATTGCAAGAAATAGCGGATACCGTCTTGTAGAAGTCCTCGGAATTCTTGATCATCTCCTCGTGCATGTCCCACGAGTCTGTACCATTTGGGCTTGTAAGACAAAATTGCTCAACTTTTTCAAACTGGTGCACACGGAAGATGCCCAAAGTATCTCGACCATGTGAGCCAGCTTCTTTACGGAAGCAAGATGAATATCCAGCATATCTGGAGAATAGATTCTGTTATCCACGAGTAATGAGATAGGTGCATTACTTTTTAATAAGAAGCTCCAACAAGATGTTCAGACCTTATCGGTAGCTGGGAAGGATGGATCCAATCTTCATAATGATATGCACAAAGTGGCTGTTCAGCTGTAGCAATCAGATATTTGTCCTCGCCCTCACCAGTTACCTATCAGAAGACCACAAGAGCTGATGTAATGCTTGTATTTTGTTACATATGAACATGGAAATTCACTTGTAAAGAAATTATCTTTATGAAGGATAAAAAGATTTCAAAGGTGATGAGCTGAACAAGTCTCATTTGATTATAAACAGAAAATTAAACCTTGAAATTAGTGATGTATATTGAATATAATTGCATCAAATCCTACCTTGTAAAGCTCTTCATCGAATTGAGCTAATTGAGCACACTTTCCCATGATATCTTGCCTCATGAAAAATGGAGTCTGTAATGCTGTATATCCCCTTTTCTCCAAAAACTGTAGACCGAAGTTAATCAGAGCTTGATTAAGATGCACACCATCTCCTTTGAGATAAAAACCTCTTCCTCCAGCTACATCAGAACCTAGATATTCCAAGAAAATTACATTCAGTACACAAGTTAATTTTAGGACAGAGAAAAAATGAAATAGAAACCTCCTAAAGAACTAAACTTTTCACCTTTCTTTGTATCAGCGATCCCAAGAAGCTCAACAAGCTCAACATGATTCTTTAATTTTGGCTCCACCCGTTTCTCGCCCCATGATCTAATCACGGCATTATTAGCCTATAGAGATATGTTGAAACCATTTGTTAGAAAAAGGAAAAGTATAAACTATAAAAAAAGCCAACATGAAGTGCTAAAATTTTACCTCGTCATTACTAATCGGAACAGAATCATGAACAAGGTTTCCAATAATTTCCAATCTTGAATTCAACAGTTTCAAAGCTCCCTTAACTTCATCATCTTTCTCTGTTATCGAATTCCTGGTACTCTCTGTGTTCTTAATCATCTCAGTTGCATCCCCACCCGACTATTCTCCAAATCATGCGACATTACAGTTAATAAGAAACAAAGCAAATTAAAGACAATGCAAATATGAACTCAATCCAAGCCAGCACAATACATTTCGTTGAACCAAACATACTGTTCATGACATCCAAAGGTTGAAGTCTTCCGATTTCTTGGAGATAAATAAAATTCAATTGATTATCCATGTAAATCACACAACTTCAGTCTTCGGGTACTTCAAATGCTTGCCCCAAATGAAACTTTTTCAAATAAGAGTTATGATGTCTCTACATACAAGGCTAGAATTTCATTTTCACAAACAAAAAGGGGATCAAAAAGGAAAACATTAAGAGCTTGTTTGGAAGGAGGGATAGGGGTGGGAATATTAGCTGCGGATTTAGGAGTTATGGTTTTTTGGTAAGAGAGAAAAGAGGAGAAAATATAATGGTTGACACATCCTAAATCCTCAAAAGAACCCTAATTTTAATCTTTTCCTCTGCATTTTCGTGACCTAGGTTAAACACACATTTCTTTCCTTCCTCCTTTTTTTTTCCCCTCTTACCAAAAGTAATTTTAACAAAAACTCTACCAAAGCAAAGCGACAATCAAGAATCAAAACCCAAACTTGAATCAGTAACGCAATGTACTCAAAATTTTGCAAGAAACTTAAATTCAATTCAATGCAAGCAAACTAATGAACAAAGAATCGAAAGAATCAAAAATATCAAGAAAAGGATAACGAGAAACTTACAAGTCTGAGCTGAGCAACTTGCTTGTTGATCTTGTTGAAGTCCTTCCGGAGACTCTCGAGCTCGAATTGACCTTTCATATTTCCATCACCAAATCAAATCAATACAAAACCTTTACAAGCAATAAACGCATAAAAAGATGAGAATTTGTAGAGAGAGAGAGAGAGAGAGAGAAAGTACGTTGACGCCATTCTTTGTCGAGCTTGATGACCTCGTCGACGAGTTCGACGTTAGCGAAACGCCGGCGTTGGGATTCGCGGATGATCTCGGGGTTGTTCCCCTTCTCTTCCCTGAAAAGGTTAATGTCCAGCATATCTTCTCTTTCTCTCTCTAGGAAATTGCAGATTTTCTCTCTCTAGAAATTGCAGATTTTCTCTCACTTTCTCTCTCTAGGAAATTGAAGAAAAAGAAGAAGAATAAAGGAGGAGAATGAAGGCGGAGAAGGAATACTACGCAGTGGTGAATGGAATTTGTCTCTTTGCTGTATAATTACACCCACACCCAATAACCCTAGCTTTAGATGGAAGAATATAGGCTGTTTGGCATCGCGAATCCACCTATCCGGAACAAGGATGTTCCTGTCCGCTTGACATTTGTTAGGGGGTGTTTAGTGAATGAATTTAGTTTAAGATTTTTAAATTTCAATAGTAATTTGAAAAGATAAAAAATTTTTTCAAAAAAGACAAAAAACTTTTTTAAAAAAAGATAAAAATAATGATAAAAAAATACAACTTAATTTAAATTAAACTTCTCACCAAACTAACCCTAGGACACCCTAACACTTTATCAAGGAGGATGATGTGAAACTATTTTTCTCTGTTTCTTTAAAATATATATATATATATATATATATATTCGACCCTTCCTTAATATTTTTAATAAAATTGTGATTTAATTCTCAAATTTTCTTTTATCAAAAAGTTTCTAAACTTTTTTTAGAGAATACAAAATAGTTATTTTTTTTATTGATATATGTTGTCTATTTAACAGAAAATATTATGTTAATAATACATGATTTACTATTTAAGGATAATTAAGAAAAAAAATACATTATACAACTTGCATTTCTCATACACTTGATTTATTCTGTCTAATTTTTAAACTTTTAAAATAAAAAAGATCAAATTATACTTTTTAAAAGAGTTTGGGGATTTTTTTAATTACAAAAAAACGTTGGAAACCAAATTGTAATTTAATAAAAAGATTAGCAATGAAACAAATGATTTATCGTAAATAAAAATGTAAAGAAAGGTCTGGTCGTGATATGTAGCTGGAACAAGTTAAGGAATACTTTGTTAGGGTATGTTTAATCATTCGTTGTATAAACTAGTTGACAACAAGCACTTAGAAAAGAAAAAAAAAAAAACAAGAAGAAGTCGCATGACAATTGATGACTTGTCACGTAGCGGATGATAAAGCTATTATGTGATAACTCCGGAGCAATGACGAAAATGTTGAAGAGCGATTTACTTTTTTAAATATAGTGCGCGTATGGGATAGACAAATTAAACAAAGCAAAAGCGCAAAAAAAAAAAAAATCACATGATAATTGATGATCTCTACGAGACGGGTGATGATCTATCACGTAACAACTTCAAAACGTGATTTGCTCTTTTAAAAAGATATATATGTGTGTATAACATACAAATTTTCTATAATAAAAATAGAAAAGAGATAGGCAATAGAATAACAGATAAAAGATATATTTGATAATCTTGATATAATTTTGATTTATCTAATGTTTTGTTTTTACATTCCTACTAAAATAAAAAGAGGGCTCTTGTAATGTATTTTATAGTAATATCTATTAAAACAATAGGTTATATTGGAAATTTTTAATAAAAAGGGAAGCGTTTGTGGTGAGTCCTTCTAAAAAACACTACCGTAGAGCTAATTTTGCAGCCGTGCGATCGAAATTAAATGGTCCTGATGATGAAGTTACATTAGATGCAATGTGGGTCTAGTTGTATATAATAAGTCTTTAAAAAAATAAATTTAAAAAATAATAATAACATGTAAACGGGCACAATGTCACCCCGGGGGGGGGGGGCTTGCCAGTGGAATGTCGATGTCGGGGTGTGGGTGCTCGTAGCCAGGGTCGAGGGGGAGGGGCGCATGGATTTGGCACAGGTTTTTTTTTTTTTTGGGG
>JAFMPE010151929.1:1317-15206 GCA_024759925.1 Ficus religiosa
GACTTTTTTTTAATTTTTTCATTTAACGCTAAAAAATTTGGAAAAAGTCGACATTTTTTATGTCATTTTTTGCGGTCGTTCCGTCATTTTCAGTGATCGTTCCGTGGTCGTTCCTGGTCGTTCTGAAGTTTTTTGGTGTTTTCGCTTAACGGAAAAAATTAAAAAAAAAAAGTCAACATTTACCAGGCAAATTTTAGCGGTCGTTCCGCAAATTTTAGTGGTCGTTTTGTAACTTTTGTGGTCGTTCTGTGGCTTTGAGGCAAATCATACATGACATAAGGTGATAGTAAGGTTAGTTTTGCTTTTCGCTTTAGGGAAAAAAATTAAAAAAAGTCATGGTTTCGAAGGTCGTCCGTCAATTTTTGTGGTCGTTCCATGTGTTTTGAGGCAAATAATACATGACATAAGGTGATAGTAAGGTTAGTTTTGCTTTTCTCTTAAGGGAAAAAAATTTAAAAAAAAATCACGATTTCGAAAGAACGACCATACGGTCGTTCCGGAAATTTTTGTGGTCGTTCCTTCTATTTCGTGGTCATTCCATGTGTTTTGAGGCACATAATACATGACATAAGGTGATAGTACGTTTATTTTTGCTTTTTGCTTAAGGGAAAAAAAAAAAAAAAAAAGAGTCACGGTTTTGACAATTTTTGTGGTCGTTCCTTCTTTTTTGTGGTCGTTCCGTGTGTTTTGAGGCAAATAATACATGACATAAGGTGATAATAAAGTTAGTTTTACTTTTCAGTTAGGGGGGGGAAAAAGTCACGGTTTAGAAAGAATGACCATACGGTCGTTCCGGAAATTTTAGTGGTCGTTTCGTGTTTTTTGAGGCACATAATACATGACATAAGGTGATAGTGCATTTATTTTTGCTTTTCGCTTAAGGCAAAAAAATAAAAAAATAAAAAAGTCACGTTTTGGAAGGAACAACCGTATGGTCGTTCCTGAAATTTTAGTGGACGTTCCTTCTTTTTTTTTTTTTTTTTTGTGATTCCGTGTGTTTTGAGGCAAATCATACATGACATAAGGTGATAGTAAGGTTATTTTTGCTTTTCGCGGAGAAGGCGTGGTGGAGGTGGCGGCGGAGCCTGTGGTGTTCGAAGGGGAAGAAGAGGAAGAAGAAGGCATGGTTGGAGCTTGTGGCGCGTTCTCTAGATCTTCGACGGCGTCATTTAGGGTGGCGGTGGAGCCGGAGGTAGATGTGGCAGATTTGGGGAGACTCTTTTGTGGGGAGGGAACGAGGAAGATGCAGAAGAAGAAGAAGCAAAGGAAGGAAGGGAAGGGAAAAGCTCAAGTTCAAGGAAGATGATGGAAGAGTGCCCAGGTTTCCTCTTAATTTTTTGCTTCTTTAATTTTTCTCTGGTGGTGGGGTTCGGTTGCAGACCTCCAAAAAGGAAGATGAACATGAGATTTAGTCAAAACACTCTTGGACGAAGAAGTTGGACAAAGAAGAAGAACAGAGGGGAAGGAAGAAGCTGACTCTTTTTTCTTCTTTCATTTTGCAGAAGTTGTTTTTAAATAATTTTATTAATTAAAAAAAATTTTAATTACACAGTCAGCAATTTTCGGAATAAAAAAAATAAAAAAATAAAAGGGAAAGTCATTTTGCAAATTTCAGTTTGTTGTTAAGTTATTTTGGCAAATTCCTCAAATTCAAAGAAGCCCTCCTCACCGAGTCCAAGCTCAAACTTCTTAGTCCCCAAACCCTTATTCCAATTCCCATTGCTAGACCTAGCTCCACCATTGTTGCTCCTATTAAGCTCCTTGCACTTCACAGATGGTTTCTTCGTAAAGAGCAAATCACTGAAGACCACATCGATGGGGTTTCCAACGCAGGGACAGGGCTTCCTCTTCGGGACCAGCCTCAGCCTTAGCCCCCAAAGGATTAGCACTAGAAAAGCCTAGTCGAGGCGCGAGGCATAGACGAACTAGCTGAGCTGGATTTCACCGACGGAGATGAGGTCGAAGTCGGAGACGCGGAGGAAGAAGCTGTGAGTCTATTGCTCCTCGTCGTCATCGTTGGGGAAGTTGTCGTAGATGAGGGGGTCGGTGAAGGAAACAACATCGTTGTGATGGTGGTGGTGGGGGAGAAAGAGAGAGAGGGAGGGAGGCGGGAGTTGAGGAGAGAGAGACCAAAGTCCAGGGTTTTTTTTTATGAGTTTTTATTTATTTTTGTTAAATTAAATTTATTGTTATAAATTATAAAAATATCCTTTTAAGTTAGATCACATGCATTGTATGTGACGCATTCCGTTAGAAATTTAACGGATTTAGACGGAAAGAACTAAAGTTGACAACATTTAGAAAGTTCAGGATCATCTCGACCTAAAAAATAAATCATGGACCAAATCATCATTTTTAAAGAATTTAAGGACTATTTCGATCAATTACTCAATAAAATAAAAAAATTTAAAATTACAAAATATTTAAAAAAAAATTTTATTTAGAAAAGAACTAAAAAGATAAAAGGACTAAAATGAAAATAATAGATCAACGTAAAAAAAGACTAAGATGGAAAAAAAAAATTAAGACAAAAAAACCTATTAAAAAAAAAAGAAATGAAGGACCGAAAGAAAAAGACTAAAATGGAAAAAAAATATATTTAAAGTAAAAATCCAAAAAAAAAA
Organism: Ficus religiosa; assembly: GCA_024759925.1. Taxonomy (NCBI): domain Eukaryota; kingdom Viridiplantae; phylum Streptophyta; class Magnoliopsida; order Rosales; family Moraceae; genus Ficus; species Ficus religiosa. Next base: position 3,942 of record JAFMPE010151929.1, read on the forward strand.
AAAAAAAGAAATGAAGGACTAAAAAAATAAAAAATTGATTTCATCTGAAACGAACTGCATTGGACTAAAATAGTAACATGTTCAATCCCTTCTATATATTAATATTAATATTTACAGATTATTCATTTGTCCCTTAATCTTTTTATAAATTTATAATTTGATTTATATTTAAAAAAATCAAATAAATTGTTTAAGAAAAGTACAATTTGATCCTTTTGACTAATATAAAGATTAAAAATTAGAAGAAATAAATTGTACACATATCGCATTAGATAGATTAGGGCATAATTCGTAGTCCAATTTATGACTTTTAAAATGAAAAAATCTACATTAATTATCTATCCACGGGAGTCCCAATTCAATTCATAAGACATTGAATTATATGGATTGAACTCATAGATTCAATTTGCAAACTTTATAAACTAAAATAACTGTACTAAAATATAAACAGTACAACAAAATAACAATCTTATCGATTTTACTTTAAAATGTAAAATAAACATATTCAAATTTCAATTTATATGCACATTTCATAAAAATATTTTAGGAAAAATGACTACATATGTATTTATGTATTTTACCTAATATGTATAAGGTTTGGATTCACAAATTGCACAAATTAGAATGCGAATCCACAAATTAGAAACCCCTCAATCTGTAACCTTCAAATTGGCAAAATCCTCCTTCACCTATTCATTATTAAGCAGATTCACGGTTTGATGAACACTTTTAACATAAATTATGTGTGACTAACATGATATTTTCTATTAAATTTTTAATGACTTTTAACAAAAATGATTATTTTGTTTTCTTTTTAAGAGTTTAAGATCTTTTACTCATTAAAAAAAAAAAAAAAGATTGAGAATAAAATTATAATTTTAAAAAAAAAATTAGGGAAAAAAACCGCAATTTACTTTTTTATTTAATTTATCTTTCTATTCTATTAAAGATGCCAACCGACTTTTCCCAAAAAAAAAAAAAAAAAAAAAAAAAAAGCCAACCGTTACATGTTTGAGTGCATGCGTGTGCTGTGCGTGTTTTTCTTTCCTTGTTCTTGCTAAAATGTATGAAAAGTTGACCCAGCGAAAGTAAATAAAAATCAAATCCTGGTTTTGTTTTTTNNNAAAAAAAAAAAAAAAAAAAAAAAAAAAAAAAAAAAAAAGCCAACCGTTACATGTTTGAGTGCATGCGTGTGCTGTGCGTGTTTTTCTTTCCTTGTTCTTGCTATTCCTTGTTCTTGCTAAAATGTATGAAAAGTTGACCCAGCGAAAGTAAATAAAAATCAAATCCTGGTTTTGTTTTTTGTTTTTTTGTTTTTTTTGTTTTTGTCAATTCTACAGCGGGGACACTCATTTTACCCTATTAATAGGGTGAAAATTATTAATCATTGGATCAGTCTTACATGGTTTAGATTAAAGAGATGGATTAAAATTATTATAGAATACACCACACATGATTACACTTGAAAAAAAAAAAAAAAACTCTCTTTCCTTTCCTCCCGTCCACCATGGGAGCTCCCCGAAATATCATCTTCCAAAAATTGAACTGCGTATTAGGAAAATGGAGCGAGTAGAGGAGAATAGGAAAGAAGTTGGGTGGGTTCGTGTAGATGGAGAAAGGCGGCAAGGGCCTCGCGCCGCTGTGGGAAGTTGGGGTACTTGATTAGCACCCAAAGATATACTCGCAAAGCGGTCGGTTGTAATACAGTTCGAGTTATCATATCCACAGGGAGGCAATAACAAAAACAAGCAATATTAGTGAAAATGAACGTTAAAAAGGCAATGAAAGAAAATAATAAAAAGAGAAGATATTTTTGGTGATTTTTGTAATAAAGAAAACAAATAAAATATAAAAGGAGAGGATTTAAGATAGGAAAATTCAATAGTAAATGAGACAAGGCATCGTGAATCCTTCATATGTTTCGTTCTCCAATTTAAATCTAATCTTCGATTTATGACTCAATTGCACGTTTTACATCCTAGACGAACAACCTGAAAATATGGAATTAAATATCAATAATAATAAAAAAATGTGTTTCGGTGGATTAAATTTCAATCTTGAACCAAACGAATTTATTGTTACAAGTTATCCAAAATCGACAAAGTGTTGTTTTTAGCAAATTGTAGTAAAGGACAACTCATAAAACAAACTATTGGAGGGATTCGCGCGCAAGCCTTGCTGGAAAAATGGGCTATACTCTTGGGCCAAAGATCACGCGGCTCAGCTGGGAGGGAAGTGTGGTCTAGAGTTCGTGCACACGTGGGGAGGAGACCTGCGGAAGGAAAGGAAGAAAAGAAAGAAAAATAAAAATAAAAGGAAAATAAGATAAACAAAAATAAATTAATATTTAATAAATAAAATAAAAATTAAATATTTTAAATTAATATCACGGAAATAATTAATTGAAACTTAAATTATCTACTAAATTATATGAACAAAAGTGTATTTTTTTGCACTTATCAGTTTTGTTCAAGGAGCCATAGGGAGGTTGGCTTTATTCACACTGCCGTGGGGAGCGTGGGGCTTGTTGCTACCGCCGTTGGAGGGAATTTTGTACAGGGATTGCCTCTGGTCCTTCCTCTTCGGCAGATTTGCATAAGTGGGTCATACCCATGATCCACCAATATAAAACCATTTTTTTTCCCACCATTTTTGTTATTTTTTCCTTTCCGGGATCTAAAAAATTATTTTTCCAAGAGAAAAATAAAACTTTGCTTAGCATTCTCCAAACAGATGAAGGTGAAATATTGTTAGCAAAAATTTTTGGTTTTGCAGTGGTTTCTAGAGATTGTTGGAAACTTTGGAATAGTGGTAATAATACTACAAAGTTTGGTTACCATAACCGATGATTCTTTCAAAGAAAGGTTTCAGTCTCATTCCACTAGATGTATCCTTGACTAGGTCCCTTGCTAGGCATTTTGTCAAATTATCTACTATGTTCTTGTTTGTCCTAACATATACAACATTAATAACACCATCTGTTATCAATTGCTTTACATATTCATGTCTCAAGCTAATATATCTAGACTTTCCATTGTACAACTTATTGTAAGCTCNTGGTTTCTAGGGATTGTTGGAAAAGATTCCCCTTCCCCCCCCCCCCCCCCCCCCCCCCCAAAAAAAAAAAAAAAAACCCCATTCTTGGTGGCTTTTGGGAGATGCAATTCACTATTTAAGCAGGCTGCATTTTTGTTATGGGAGATGTGATTCAAATATTTGTGGGAGAAAGATAATGCATGAGTGAAGGAGCTGAAGGAGAAGAACAAAACTAGAGATAATTGGTGATGAGACTCTTTTGTGGTGACCGTAATGATGAGGAAGGTAGGTGTTTGTGGCCTTCTTGGGTTGGTCCAGCTAGCATCTAGTTGGCATTGACAGAATGTGTCGCCAGAGGTAACACAGGCTACGTTGCGAGGTCGAACACCCAAACAACCAATAGGTGTGTCCAAAGTGCTCTGTCTTGCAAGCCACAATGTTGGGTCCGGCTGGGACAAGCTAAACCTGAATGACTCTGAGGAAGACGGTTCCAAGGGCGACATCCATTATGATTGTGGCCCCGTGTGGATGAAAACTTCTCAATGAAGGAGATCTTGATATAAGCACATGGTGTGGGAGATCCGAACATGAGTGGTTTGCAGAGAAATGTTTTTAGTGAACAAAAGGTTTATTTGAGACTTAGTATGAGGGTTTAGATCTGTGGCTTAGTTATAAATAGTGATTGACATTTGAAATATAGAGTTCCTAAGGATGATTTTGCACTTCAGGTGTTCCTTTGTTAGTGGAGTGATTTGAGTTAGAGAGGGGTCTCCTCTTTTGGCTTTGAATGGTGAATGAAAGGTGATGCAGATGGTTGCTAATAATGTTTAAGGAGTTGATGGTGGTATGTTTTAGAGTAAGAATTTGGGGTATCAAAGTGATTTCTTACTTGGGGACACTTATTTTGGATTCTCCACCATCGGAGATGTCGTCGGAAGTTATGGTGTGTTGGAGAGGGTATCCTCTACTGGCCATTTGTTATGGGTGAGGAATGATGAGAGAAATGCTGATATTTTGAGATGGTGGTTGTGATAGCTTTGTGTTTCAGGTGTACCTCAGTCAATGGAGTCACTAGAGGTAGAGTTGTTCTCCTCTCTTGGCCATGAATGGTGAATGAAAGGTAAAGGGGATGGTTGTTAGTAGTGTTGAGGGTTCAATGTATGTCTAATGGCTTTTATATTATCTTTTGTGATGGCAGTTTTGATAGATTCATGCTTTAGGTGCGCCTCCATCCATGGAGTCACCTGAGTTGGAGAGGGTCTCCTCTCTTGGCCATGAATGATGAATAAAAAGTGAGGGAAATGGTTGCTAGCATTGTGAAAGAATTTGATGGAGCTGATGATGCCTTATTTTGGAGTGTAAATAGTGTAGTATTTATAGGCTAGTGATGACAATTAAGAACTTCTTGTTTGGTTGGAAGAGTTCCCCTTTGAAGCTCATAGTTGGGAAGTCATTTGGCCATAGTTGCTTAGTTTTCCAGATATTGAAATCTCCAGAAGTGGGAGAAATTCCCTCTTATGTCGTTTGAATTCAATCAAAGTGGGATTTCTAGGTAACATACACCTAGGGAAGGTAGTTGGGTGGCTGTTCTGGTACCTCAAATGGACGTTTTTAAGTGTTTTAGAGATGAAAAAAGTTTCAACAGGGGAAGACTTTCCTAAAGAGTGAAAAGTTCATTCCTAGAGCCAAAAATCTGAAAACTCTCATCTAAAGGAAGAAAGAGAATGTCATAGGAATATTCTTTTAGCTTCTATTGGGTTTAATAAGCTTATTTAGGCTTTATTTGGACTAATGTGATTAGGCTAAGTATTTTGACGTAGTTTAAGTTTCTCCACGACCTATATTATTATAATTCCTCTTATACTCAAAGCCTCTCAAGTTGGCCAAGAGTCTAATTGGACTGAATAAATAGGCCCATTCATGTTCCTTGGCCTTCCAAATCACAACTTACTCAAAGATCCCCGAAGCGTGGCTTAGGTCCACATATTGCTTTTGGCCCACATTGCAATATGTGGGTTAGGCCTGAACGGTCAAATTTTGGACATCAACAATTGGTTTTTTAAAAATATAATAAAATTTGATAGTTACCATATTAAGTTTAGTAAGTCCTGCTAAGATTGAATATGAACCTTTAGATTTTCGCCGTTGATGGAAAAAAAGTAATTGCTCCCCATCGTAGAAGTCCCTTTTTTATGAGTTTTTACCTCAGGGCAATCCATTTTGTGTTATCGATTGGAACAATTTTTTTTTTTTGAAAAGTACAATAACTATTTATTTTAGTTAATTGCAATTTTTTAATAATTTGATCTCTAATTAGAGTATTTATACATTGCGCTGTAAATTTTTAACGTGAACACTTATAAATCAAACCGCTTAAAAATCAATCTAACAATTAAAACTGTTCTTAGCGATAATACACCAAGAAGTCTTGTTGTAAAATCTATTATTTTTTTTAAGAAATAAATTAAATCTTCATTATATCCCCATAAGATCCTCGGGGAAAGCATCAAAATAACACAAATTTGGACACCACTTTACCAACATAACACAAAATTTTGTCACTTCACCAGTTTAACACAAAATAGTTATAGTCAAAGGTCTTACTACAAAGTCAAAGGTCAATTTAACATGTTTTACTTAAATTGTCCTTATTACTTTTAAAATCTACTATAATAACATATATGTTATTTTGGATATTCTATTAAATTATTTTCAGTCTTCAACACCGATGATCTGATGTCTCCAGCTCTGGCAGCCAGTGTTGATCACCGGTATAGTCTAGTTGAGTATAATGCAGAATCTACTAAAATATTTTGGATATTTTACAATAAAATTTCTAGTTTTCAACATGGATGATCGGATATTTCCGGTTTTGCCTGCCAGTCTGGTTGTCAGCATACTCTAGTAGAGTATAATACATATTCTACCAGAATGTTTTGAATATTTTACTAGAATATTTTAAGCTTTTAACATGAATGGTGAGATGTCTCTGTCTCCGACCGCCAGTGCCGGTATGCTATAGTAGAGTATGCATCATACTTTACTAGAATATTTTGGATATTCTACAAAATTTTCAGTTTTTAATATGGATTGCCAGATATCTTCGGCTCCGCCTGCCGGTGCTAGTCGTCAGCATACTCTAGTAAAGTAAAATGCATACTCTACCAAAATATTTTGAATGTTCTACTAGAATATTTTTAGCTTTTAACATGAATGGTGGGATATTTCAGGCTCTAGCCGCCGATGCCGGTATACTCTACTAAAGTATAATGCATACTCTACTATAATATTTTGGATATTCTACAAGAATATTTTAAGTTTTCAATATGAATGATCGATTGTCTCTAATTCCGACCGCTGATGTCAGTCGCTGGCATAATCTAGTAGAGTATAATACATTCACTATTAGAATATTATAGATATTCTACTAGATTATTTTCAGTTTTCAACATAGATGGCTGGATGTCTCTGTTTCTGACCGTCGGTGCTGGTTTCTACCATACTCTAGTAGAGTTTAGTCCATAATCTAATAGAATATAGTGCATACTCTAGTAAAATATTTTACGTTTTCAACATAGATGATCGGATGTGTCCAGCTCTAGCCACCAGTACCAGTCACTTGAAATACTCTAGTAGAGTATAATCGATACTCTACTAGAATATTTTGATTTTTCAACATGGATGGCGGGATGTCTCCAACTTCCGCCGCTGGTGCCAATATGCGGTATATTTTTCTATGCACTCTAGTAGAGTATACTGCATACTCTAGTGGAATATATTGCGTATTTTACTCGAATTTTTTTAATTTTCAACATGAATTACCAGATGTCTTCGGCTCCAACGTTAGTGCTGATCGCGGTATATTCTACTAGAATATACTGCATACTCTATTAAAATATTTAAGTATTCTACTATAATATTTTGGATATTTCATCAGAATATTGATTTTCTTGTTTTTGGTATGAAACATAGATGGCCGACCGTCTCCTACTAAAGAGGGCCTCTACATTCTAGAGAGTGCCAGGTGAATGTCAAGCATCATACTTTAAAATTCTGTTTCCGGCATACAACTTTGATAATAAAATAGTCAATAGTGCCAAAGCGATCCTTTTCTTTTTCTTTTATAGTAGATGTCCATTTTCTCCATGCCAAAATTGCAACTTCAAATTTTGGAATTTAAATAATCACAGCATTTATAAGTTTTGACAATTAATAAATGAAAAATGGGCGAGTAGGATAAGAATAAAGACAAAAAGAAGATAACACAAAAGTTTTTTATTTTTTGTTTTTTTTGTTTTTTTGTCATTTGAATGAGTGCTTTGATAGATAACTACGAAAGTGTGGGCCAGATAGAGAAAGCACCTACCACGAGAGGAACAATAACTACTAAAAAGTACAGCCATTTAAGTCCTCTCCCAAAAAAAAAAAAAAAAAAGTACGGCCATTTAAGCATCAAGAAAGAAGACACCTGTAACTAAGTGCTTGGTTCATAAATCAATCGACTCATTTTGGTTAACATGGTCTAGGAATAATAGAATTCAACGGTTGGCTAATGGAGTGCGATTCTTTATATTTGGTTTCTCCAGAAAGGAATAAAGGAAATCTTAGGACTATCTTCTTGCATTAGGTTGTTATGGGATCCAAATTAAACCAAAAAGAATAAATTTTATCATTTTAGCAAGCAAAGCAGACAGAATAAATTATCTAAATAAAGACAGACATACCCTTGTAGAATATCGCATCAGCTGCAAAAGAAGGGGGAGATAAAGTTCAAATTTCCCTTTCAGCTCAAGTTCTCTCTCATATTTTTTCTGACCTTATCCAACTGATCACTCCTTCTTATCAAAACTCTTTCCATTCTACGACCAACAACTTGAGCAGCGTCATCTGCATTCTCAAAGTTGAAAAAACTAAAACATATTTGAAGCCGAGAGAAGGTTGACCTGAGAGAGAGATCAAGCTTAGAGAGAGGTAGAGAGAACAGAGTAGAGAGACAGACTGTCTGAGATCGTCGTGGCTAGATTTGGAGATTTTCACACAACGGAAAAAAAAAAAAAAAGCATCTCTAATGGTGCTCGGCTCGGAATTTGCACAAAAAAATGAGGTGCCACTCGAGATCAAAGCGGATCTTCAACTCCTAGAACAGATCTGCAACAACAGGAGTTCTCCGAGCTCTGATTTCCCATGAAACTGTTGAAAAACTGTGGGTAGTGGAAAAACTGTTTGGGTGAAAAGAAACGAAACAAAAAGAGAGAGAAAATTAAAGGGTTTGAGGCGTAGGAATTACTTCCTTAAGGTTTTATTTACCCCCACTATAAACAGGTATTATGGCAAATTACCTCTAAAATGTAACAAACCCATGAATTTAATAAGTAGTTGATAACTCTATGAAATAGAATTATTTAGAATGCTTTTGAACTTATTAATTGTTGATATTTCAAGATAATATGCCTTAGTTTTTAGTATTTTATATAATTTTAGATAGTTTACTTTAGTTTAAAAAAAAAAAGATTAGAAAGTTGTAGATAATTCTAGCCTTAAACATGTTTTTAAATTTAATTCTAGGTTTTGCCTTACATCTGGAGCCCACATTGCCAAATAGGTGAAGACCCACTAGACAATAGGAGAAGATGAAATAGAGAGCAAAAAGGCAACTGATGCTATAGGAATGCTACAGCAATGTTGCAGCAGTGAAGAATTGACTTAAAAGCACATGCTGACCCAAGTTTTGCTTAACAGCTGGCAGTTGGTTCACATGCCCAATTTGTCTAAATATTATAGCTATAAGGTGGCTACCATCCTTGGCTATTAAAAGGGCACGTGCAACTAGGGCATCTCTTTTGGGGTACTAGTATAAAAGGGAAAGTAAATCACTGAGCTAAAAGAGGAGATGGGTGGAGCCAAAAACATAGACCAATTTGGGGAAAAGAAGAGGACAAAAGGGAAAGGAAAATCTGGAATTTTTAGAAGCAAGCAGTATAGCACGGCCTTTGGATTATTGGCTGGGCAAGGAATTGCACGAGACATAGACGCTTAGCTTGGGATTTTTCTGATTTTTTAGTTTACCCGAATTCTTTTGGTTTTCCTTCATTTTCTTCTCTGTGAATCATGACTCTATTGATTGAGATTGTTGTTTTTGATTTCTTTGAATTGAACATGAACTAATTGCTTTAGCTAGGATTATTGATGGAACCAAGGTTGCAATGAAGGTTTAGATGTTGATTTAATTGTTTGGTGATTTTTTATCCGGGTTATTCAAGTGTTTTGCATTGCTCAATTTCTGTTGATTGACATGCCATCAATTGGTAGAATATAAAAACTAGAATTAATTCTGGTAAGGTTAATTTTGGTTGGATTTAACTTGGATAATATAAGTGAATGATATATGAATATATTATTACCTTGTACAACCCATTAAAATTGGTGCTTAATTTTATGTTTGGAAAACTGAGATGCATAGGTATATGCTGATTTTGGTTTAAAGAACTGAAGGCATAAATCTTTCAAAAGAGGCTTGTGCAGAATTTTAAGTTGACTGGATAAACTTTGCTATAGCATTCTTACAGCATTTGCAGTCAGATTTGCAATTGAGGAGAAATCAGTAATTCTAGCCATCACCCATCATTGATTCATAGCATAAGCCTGAGATATTGCAACGTTTTACTTTTTGTTTGCATTTTTAAATACACCCATTCATTTACATCCATTTTCTATAAGTTTAATGTTCAAATCATTCTCAAATTTGTTTTAGAACAATTGTTTTCTGTAATTAGATTTTTGGAAATACAATCTCTGTGGAGACGATACTTTACTTACTACTGTATTACTTGTTCGATTACGTATACTTGCGTAGTATTTCCGCATACATATTTTTGGCGAACAGTAGTAATCTTATTAAATTCCAAACAAGTTATAAAACTGACATCAGAAACTGGAATTTTATAGCATTTGATATGTCTGTTCATGAAGAGTTGCAACAGATATAACCAACATGTATTTTAAAATTAGAATGTGCCTTTTCATTAAAAAAAATGTATTTATTTCAACAGATATACTCGTGGGTCATCATAATTTATTATTACCATTTATTATTACCGCTAAATTGTAATAATTCAATTAACGATATAAATTAAATAAGAAATTATTCAAATCCTACCGTTAGATCATGCCATATCAAATGAACGGTCCAGTTTTAATATGGAAAAGCACCGTATTGAAAAAGAGAGTACTCCTTGACTCCTTGCAATGATACGTACGCGCAAAGTGCAAAGTGCACCCTAAACGCCCAATCGTCCTTGCCCTCAATGTTGAGCGCGTGTACGCATGTGGTGGTGCAGAGTAGTAGTATAATCCCCATTATACACTAGTAATCCTTACACTTTATTTATTTCAATTTATACCACTATACTTGCTTATGCTTTTCCAATGTCTGAGTTTATTGTTTCCACTATCCAATGGCAATAGAAGAGATATTACAATCTCTCTGACAATCCTCCACTAGATTGTAACATTTCTCCAAATTTCTCATCGATATACTCAAACCTACAAGAAGGTATCTTTTGATTTTAAACCTTCAATTAGCGGCTATACTTCAAAATACGCACAAGACAAACGTGTGCAAAGCATTAAACCTCATCTTTTATGTCAGTACCAGAAATACATCACATATGAGCTATCTCAGTTTTAAAATATGTTCCATTCATGTAACCACTATTATAGCCATGTACTCTATCTTGATTTCATGAGCATTTACACAAATAAACCAAACTCTTGTTAGAAACAACATAATTTCATATGTTCACTTAGGTGAAGTTCATTAAATGTCCTAGCTACTTAAGAGTTGAACTTCATTAAGAGGTTATACTAATTCTCCACACGTAAGTATTTGCACTCATCATCCTGGAAGGAAAACAAACTTAAATTTCAGTACTCGACCGATCACTTAACAGTAACTTGTTTTCACCTATTAAACTTTGGAATAGTGGTAATAATACTACAAAGTTTGGTTACCATAACCAGTGATTCTTTCAAAGAAAGGTTTCAGTCTCATTCCACTAGATGTATCCTTGACTAGGTCCCTTGCTAGGCATTTTTTCAAATTATCTACTGTGTTCTTGTTTGTCCTAACATATACAACATTAATAACACCATTTGTTATCAATTGCTTTACATATTCATGTCTCAAGCTAATATATCTAGACTTTCCATTGTACAACTTATTGTAAGCTC
>JAFMPE010151930.1:0-20632 GCA_024759925.1 Ficus religiosa
ACGCTTGATCATGGTTTTAATTTATTGTTATATGCATCATGAGTTTCTTTTTCGGAAACGGCATAAAAATTTTAAAATTTCCACTGCGCCGTAACTCCGATACCGGATCCGATTTTTCCAACAATTTTCGTTCCATTGATTGTTGTCGTTTTAACGTTCTTGTCGTTTTCTCCATAGGCGTCCTTTTCATTTTATATATTGCCCCTGTTTTCTTTAATATTGTTTTTGTTGTTTTGAGAAGAATTAATTTTAAAATACTCCACCCAATCATACCACGTGTAATAATTTGGTTTCCATGTTGAAAACGCAACATCTATTTCTTATAAAATTGGAAATGTTTTAAAAACTCATCTTCTATTATTGTTTTAAACGAAAATTAGATCACATGCCACTTGTGATACATAATTGACGTATTTTAGTAACTCTTTCTAGTGTCAAGTCTAATATGAGTTTAACATTCTAATTAGTAAAAAAGAAACTTAAATTAAGAGTTAAAAAAGAATTCCAATGATCTCTCCAGGTGGGGGAGGAGATCTCGTGGCATGGCAAGGGCATCGCACGATGGGGTGAGGGGATAGGACCAGAGCCAACTTTTTAGAACTTTCGTTATGAAAGAAAACCATGTCATTCTAGGTTTGTTTATACAGCTCTCAACTTGTTGATATTGGGACGATCAGGACTAAGGTTGAGGAGGTGTTGGAGGTCGATTGAAACTCAGAGTAAGTCAAGGAATGAAAGCAAGCATGGAACTTGGAGTAAGGTGAAGCCTAAAGATGAGCTATAGACTTGGAGTTACTATTGATAAGTGAGTTTATCTTTAACTTGATATTTTGTCGGTTTTTGGGCATTTTGTTAGCATTTCAGATGTGTTTTGTGTTATTTTGCAGTTTAGGACGAAAATTGACATTCATGGTTAATGTAAGAGGCATACAGCAAAAGAAAAGAGTAACAAAAAAAATCATCCTCCATGCACGTGGAGCGCCACAGCATTTCATGGATGCGCCATAGCGCTATGCTTCAATTCAGTCTCCAAACCACAAATTTGGAGCGCCTAGGCGCCCACAAGCCAGCTCCTAGGCACTGATGGCAGGAGTTGGGAGAGCGCCTAGGCGCTAATAGGTTTTTATAACATCTAGTAATAGCGTTTTCCCAATTGTGTTATGTGCTTGAAAGGCAAAAAAAGGCGTGGACGCCCCCACGTTCAATAGTTAGCGGGAAAGGGCAGGCCCTAGAGGGAAATTTTCTAAAAAGGTGAAAAAAAAAAGGGAAAATAAAAAAAAATAAAAAGAATCGATAACCGCCAGCCCACGATCCCGGTCTCTATATTCTAATAATCCACTTTTCTTTTATTTTCCTTTTTTGCTTATTTCCATCTGAAACCTGAAGCATTCGGCAACCCAACACAACCCAATAATCACCTTCCTCACGCTAGGTTTCAATCAACAACGTCATGTAAGTAAACCTGCAAGTTTTTCCGCAACATTTTTTTATTTTTATTTTTATTTTTATTTTTATTTTTTTGTGATTTAGCAGTTGGTTGTCATTTTCCGGGCAGTTTTCTTATTTAATTTCTCATCTTTTTTCTTTTTAATTTATAGAGCGACACACAGTCTCAAAAATGGCAGATAAGGCAATATGAATGGTTGGTTTTCTTCCTTTTTCTAGGTGTTCCGTCTCAGGTCTAAAGAAAATAATCTCTCCAATTTTTTCTAACAGGTTGGTATGCTTCTTAAGGATCTGTTTCTTGACCATTTCCATTTCACTTTGATTCTGAAATTTTGTTTTTCTATTTTTCTTTGCTACGCAGTCAGATTTTGAATGTGATTTTGGGTAACGGTTTCCGTGACCACATTTTACCCGTTGTTGGTGACAGATCCTGAGGAAGTTTGTGTTTAATTAGTATTATTTTTTAAAATTATCTTACTAGACTCTTTCACATAAGTAAATGAGTTTGATTTTTTTTTTTTTTTTTCTCTCTTGATGAAAAACAATTTGACCTTGCTGTGATTTTTTTTTAATGGTTAAATTGGTGTTTGGTTTATTATCTGTTTGGAAAAAGTTTCCACCTTTCAACTTAAAGCTCATTTACTACGTGTTTGGTTTCCCCCAAGTTTTGCATTACTGGGTTTAGTGATCTCATGATTCTGAGGCTTTTTTTTTTTTTTTTGACCCCCCTTTGTTGTGGTTACAGAGGTTAAATTCCTCATAGATTAGGCATTTTTACCACACACTAGAAAAAATTTCCCCCTTACCAGATGGATTACATTCCTTTTTCTTCCCATTAATTTCTAATTTCGGTGACTGGTTTTATGCATGAGATTTTTCTTTCTTTCTTTCCTTTTTGGATTTGGGCAGATTGAGATTTATATTTCAATTATGATTTACATTTAGTTTTTTAGGAGCAAGAGAAATCTTTGGCTAATCTGGTTTTGTTTTTTTTTTTTTGGATCTCAAACCATGTAGTGATTTCGTAAAGTTAAGATCGGAGAGGGGAGGTGGCGAAGCTGAGAGGTGGAAACTTTTAGGACTCATCAGTCTGTTTTGGCTGTGGAAAAGATCGTTCCTAAAGATAAGGAATGTATATATTTATTGCCAGTATTTATGTCGTTACAATTTTTCGATCTAGTTTTTCTCACTCAATTGTAACGTGAAACAGATATTTTTGTATCAGATATAAGTTAGCTGCTGGAGCTTAGTCTGTTTCATGTTTAATTAAATTTAGAGTTGGTCTTCACAACTTTTTCGAAACTATTGAATGGCCAGCAGTAGTGGTTTCTCAGAAAACCAATAGAATTTGATTATGCTTTGAGCTAGCAAAATATGAACTGTTTTAAGATAGGTTTGCAATGTAATGTCTCTATAAACATCCTCATTCTGATTCAACTTTTTGTTGGTACTCAATATGTTCAGGGTGCCGATAAATCAATCGTCTAGAATAGTTTAATGTCACATTGTGGTGGTAAGATGGATTTATAGATTTTTCCTTGCATATGAATTATATAATTTATATGTTCCCTTCCTCATATTTGTCCAGCCGATTGGTAAAAATGGTGCCATTCGAGCACACATAAGCATTGATTTAGAATGGATGGTGCTCGATGCGCCAAATCAATTACATCGTAGATAAAACAAAAATTGATAGAAGGTTTATACAAGGTTGTAACTTCAACTTTGTTGTCTTATAATGACCATGAAATTTTATTTTTTATTCTTTTGCTATGATCTTTGTTCAGTATGGCAGACCTCATTTGAGAGGAATAGTACTAGTGCTCTTCTAAAAGAGGTTTGAGGAATTTGACCTGATCTCCTTAACAATGTATAAACTTTAACTCTATTTGTCATAATATAAAATCAGTTTCTGTTTATGCTTTATTGAATGTGCAGGTGCCAACTCTGTCACATTTTTGTCTAGCAGTGAGCAGTAGTATCCCTTTATTCGTTTTGGGTTAAATGTGTATTCATTTTGATAGTTATGAATAGGAATAAGTTAGCAGTTGAAAGTATTCTTGTAGTATCTGATTAATTGTGAAGAATAGGAAAATTTTGCTGTTGGTTATGTTCATATGTTCGCGTACTATAATTATGTGCAGACCAAATTTCATGTTCAGTAAAAGTTACATGAGTTTAGGAATTCCCTGCTCTTGGTGGCACAAGTACATTATGCTATGGTGCATGAGTTACATCATTCGGCATTTTGTTACATAATAATTTCTCTGTTTTTGGTGACACAGCTGCATTAATGTATGAAACTGATACATGATTCTCCTTTCATTTCCTTTTTTCATGTACTTTAGATACTTGATTTTGACCTTATTGGTGATTTTTCTATTCCTTAGCGTTTGCTTTCTTGCTAATTGATATTGCCTTACAAATTGCCTGCTCATGGTAGAATGAACATTGATTTTTGGATTATTGATAGATCCTTTCATGTATGGCTAAAATTATGGATGTGGCGATTTTTCAACTTCAAGCCATCAACTTTATCTTATCGATTCTCATTAATGCTAGCCTTCGTTACAGTCTCAGGAATTTTGGCATCGCTTTTTCATATTTACTTCAAGCTTCAAGTGCGTGTGTTTACTAATAAAAAACTGTCCTATTGAGACCTCATGAAGTCTCTTTCTCTCTCTCCCTTTTTTTTTTTTTTTTTTGTGAAAGTCTTCCTCTTTTTTTGGATATTCAGTTAGATTCTAGTCAGAACTTGTATCAATTAATTGTGGTTTACATGTTTGAGTCACAAATTCTATCAATTATGAATTATGTGGCCTTATGGATTTGTATTGATGATATTATATTTAATCACCACATTGATTTCAAGTTTCAACTGAAATTCATAATGTCGAAATGGGTTCAAAATATTTGTAACATATATAAAGCACAGTACAAAGGTACAAGGCCTTAAAAGAAATCATATTAAAGCTAATTAAACAACTAAAAAATAAGTTAACATTTCATTTGTTATCATCTTAAATAGCAATTTTGAAGCACTAGTGAAAGTTGTATCGTGTAAGCGAACACAGTACCAGGAAAATGCTATCAGAAGGAAAAATACAGCATCGGTAAAATGCTACCAGATGGAAATTATAGCATCAAAAAAAAGATTCCAGAATGAAAATATAGCGCCAGAAAAATGCTATAGAAGATACAACTTTCAATTTAGTGTTTGTCCAAATGTTATGAAATACATACAATAGCATTTTTTGAACGCTATCAAATCCCGTTTTTGTTGTAGGGGCAGCTTCAGCATCCCAGCCATTATGGAAGAGCGCCTAGGCACTCAAATGCGAAGAGTGGAGTTTTAAAAAGCCAATTTTTCAAATAGAAGCCCTAAATTGAACTTAAGACTTGGGGCCTATAAATAGAACCATCTAAGGTTCATGAGGGATTTCTTCTGACGGCTGAAAACAAAGGAGAGAACTCAATTGGAGAAGGAGAAAAATTGCAAGACCTGGAAACAGAGATGGCATGATTCAACATCAAAATTATAGTTTTCTTCTCTCTTTCTTTCACCATGTCTAAGACCATGATTAGGAGTTTATTTTGTTCAATTATGTTCCAAGTTTCTTTTTTAGGGTTACGATGTAGCCGGATTATGAATATTTGAATTTTTTCTAGTTTTAATTAATTGATGTCTATTCCAGTTTTATGTTGAAGTAATTTCATATGTGATTAATGCTTGTGAATTTCTGGTCAACTTTTGCATGATTTGGTATTTGATTTCAGACTAAGAAGTGATAATTGAATAAGCCCTTGTTTAATCTACCATGAGATTGTCATAAGTTAGAGATAGTTATGAAACTTGTGCAACATCATGAATTTCTAGCTCTTAATGAATTATGATCAGTTCTTTGAGACCGAGAGCAAATAAGGCTTATTATAATAAATTATTAATACTTGAGAAAGATTAATGAATATATTAAAGAGAAATGCTAGCGACATAGGGAATAGATGTTGATTAATTCGATTAGAGGATTTGAATATGATTAAACCTAAGTTTTTTGCACCATTGATGGGGACTGTTTAGTTTTACTAATATCGATACTAAATAACCTTAGACTGTTTATTTTTACTAATATAAATACTAAATAACCTTAGTTTTAGTTTGAACTTTTATTTTTCTCTTGTACTTATCGTTGTCTTCGGTTCTGCTTTTCAGGCATTCTAACAAGTTTATGCGATGATTTGGTGGCAATGATTTGTTTCCTTTTGATACTGAGATCGAGCATACTTGTCAAAGAAACAAGTAAGAGAAAAGAGAATCCGCTAGACAAACACAGGAAACTATGGATAAAGTCGGAGGAGGACGTGTTAACAACGAGGCATATGCTGGAAGAATTGAGGAGAATAATCGTGTTCTCCATGACTAGGCATATGCTGAAAGAATTGAGGAGAATAATCGTGTTCTCCATGACTATGTACTACTGAGTGTGACTGGAATGCACTTGGCCATTCGGAATCCGGCTATTAATGCCAACAATTTCGAGATCAAGCCGGCAACTTTGCAGATGGTCCGAGCTATCCAGTTATGTGGTTTGGCTAATGAAGATCCCAATGCTCATATCAAAAATTTCATTGAGATTTGTGATACTGTCAAGTACAATGGTGTGAATGATGATGATATACGTCTTCAACTTTTCTTGTTTTCTCTTAGGGATAAAGCTAAGAACTGGTTGAACTCGTTGCCTACTACTTTGATCTTTACTTGGGAAGAGTTAGCTCAGAAATTCCTTGCTAAGTTCTACCCACTGTCCAAAACTGTGAAGATGCGCATCGAGATCAATAATTTCACACAGTATGAAGGTGAAACATTATACAATGCTTGGGAGATGTACAAGGAGCTCTTGAGGAAGTGTCCACATCATGGGTTACCAAAGTGGATGCAAGTTTAGAATTTCTACAACGGTGTGGGTGGTTCTATGAGGATGGTGATTGATTTAGCTGCAGTGCACATGAGGTCAATGCTATAACTGCTTTGAAGGCTCAAGTGTTTTTCTCACTAGGCAACTTCATAATTCCTCCATGGATTTGTGACTTATGCCAAAGGAATCGTCCTCGTGAAGAGTGCAAAACAACCTTTACTCTTAGCCTCCAACAAACAAGCTCATTTGGTGGGGAACCACAACCGGCAGTAGAATAATTAGAACTCCAACTTCTTCAATCAAGCATGGTGCAATCATCCGAATTTCTAATGAAAGAATAATCAGAATGTTTTGCAGGCCCCATCTGGACCTCTACAGCAAGAGAAGAAATCTGATTGGGAAGGAGCACTAAATCGTTTCATAAATGCGATTTATACAAGATTAAATAATCAAGAGGCTCAGATCCACAATATGGAAGCACAAATAGGACAACTTGCCGACATGCATAATGATGGACCACATGCTAGCTTGCCAAGCACAACAGAGGTTAATCCAAAAGAGTATGTGATGCAGGAGCATCTTTGAGTTCCCAATTTTAATTGTCGTTTGAGTCCTGTGTCTAGTTGTGTAGTTTCCTTTATAAGTTAAGAATTTTTAGTTGTCGTCTCTTGTAGTCGCTTAAACTTAGGGTCGTTTGGGGTTTTATGCTTCTTTTTGTTGAGTGTTTGGTTAAATAGGGAAAACCCCAATCGTAATGGCAGATTTTGATATTGAGAAAATAGTTCTAATTTCGTTTCTTAGCAGAGCAGGAGCTCTTCTTTTCTTCCAGTCATGGATTTGGCTGTTTTCTGACTTCTTGCTGCATCATGTGGTATCAGAGCCTCGGCTACGCTCTGATGGCCGTCGCCAGCGACAGAAGAGGGAGACCCATCGACGAAGATCGTGGGTTGCTCAGCGACGAAGATCGGGAGCTCTATCGAGTTCGACGCGAAGCTAGATTCGACATCCCGAATCGAATTTCCGTCGGTTCTGACAGTGATGGTCCGACCCAGACCTCGGCGGCAGCTGGAAGCCGGAGATGCCCCTCCGGAACCGTTGTTCGACGAACCTAGAGCGGAAAACGCCATGGATTTCAGAGTTCGAGTGCCCAACCGAGTCCAACAAAGAACACCTCAGAGGAGCATAGCGGGAGATATGCCTCTACTAATCGTTACGCCTCCATCAGATTTTCGACGATCCTAGATAATTCGTTCAGTCCATTTCGATGTTTTGGTTGATCGAGGAATGGAAAGAAGCGAGCTTGACCACCATCACGATAATAGTCCCAAACCCAGAATTTCTAGTTTCGATGGATTTGTTGAATTAGAGGTATTTTTAGAATGGATTTGTAGGGTGGATGAGTATTTTGAATTTATGGAGATAAAACAGGATAAGGAAGCTTTCTTGATTGCTAGAAAGTTTAGGGGTTATATGGTTTACTGGTGGAGAGGGTCCAAAATCAGAGAATTTATCAGGGGAAAGATAGAATTAAGACGTGAAAGAGAATGCGGAAAAAAATGATGGAACAATTTTCTTATCTATGGAATGATGGCGTGTCCAGTGTAGTTGGGGACGTTGGGGGAGCACTTGAAGAACCTTTCCTGCCTTTGAATAGAGATTTGGCTTCAGAACTTGAAATGGAAGAGAGCAGAAGAGATGGGGTTGCTATGGGTTTTAGCTTGGGACTACAGGAAACTTTAAAATTTGATAAGCAACATGAAGAAATTATGGAAAATGTAGATGATGATGATCAAAAAGTCCCTGTTGTTAATTATGTTGTGGCAGCTTCACATAGCGTGATTGAAGATTTGCTTGTTTCTCCATGTGCTAAAACCATGCCCTATGAAAGTATTGTATTTGAAGACCGTGAAGTCGATATTAATGCAAAGCAAGGGATAATCATTGCAGATCCTTTAGATTCTCACAGGAATGTTGATGCAGCAGTCGTGCATGTAGTTGTGAAAGGCGCTCTTGAAGAGCCTAAGATTGAAGACACTAAAGAGGTATATGTCTCTTTCCATTCTGCCATCTCTGAACTTGATGTTGAAAATACAAAAGATGAGATTGTAGAAGAATATTCGGGAACTTTTGACACTTTTGAGCCACCGAATAAATTGTGTGGTACTGAAGTGGAATGTGCAGTTGTCTATGGGAGTGTTAATGTGGTGGATGGAGAATTGGAGTTTTAATCCCCCAAGGAGGAATGCCTTTCTTTTGAGCTTACAGAACCCAATTTAGTGGCTTAGAGTGTTGAAACAGCATCTAAAGTGGAAAAAGAAGTAATGACAAGTTCAGAAGCGGGAAGATGTTATCCAAGAAGTTTGTTGTATTTTACTGATGCAAGTATTATTGCACTCAGAATAGAAAATGAAGTATTGTCCATGGAGCAAAAGCTATCAGCTACTGAAGTTGCTAGTGTAGCTAATATTAATCCTTTCCATGGAAAAGACTTTCTTCCACAATCAGTGGTACTTTCTGGACTCATTCTGGTGCGAAATTTAGCAATTGTCTGGTTCTTTGCTGGTTATTTTAGACAAAATCATATACAAACAAGGATGAAAAATGGGTTAGAGGTTGAGACGAATGGAGAAGCTTTTAAGATAGGAGGCATGACAACTATCTTTGCTATAGAACAAGACAAGGCTTGGCAATTGGGAGAGTTGAAGAGGAATAGGCCTACGAAGATCACTTTGCTCCCTCAGTGGAAAAGGGGTGAGGGATGAGTTGAAACGAGAGTATTCTTTGGGGTGTTTACCACAATAAAAAAAAAAAAAAAAGGAAGTGGTTTGCGCGAAGAAATTGTTCTCTTTGCACAGATTTCCTCAGCAGTAAACTTGAGGGCAAGTTCTTTTCTAAGCAGGCTAGAACTGATAGGATTTAGACAAGGCCCCACCCTCATTGATGCGCTTGCTGGTGAAATGATTGCAGGGGAACTCACATGGTTGTCACTTTAACGAATGTCTGTATTTGAGGAAAGCAGATAGCTTCTCATTTGTCAACAAGCTAGAAGAAGTTTGTTTTTTCTATGAAGTTTCAGCACAACTCCACGCCCTGAAGTCCTCATTCCCATCAAAATTCATGGTCGAATTCTTTTGAAGAATGGGGCACTGACGCAGGAGCATCTTTGAGTTCCTAATTTTAATTGTCGTTTGAGTCCTGTGTCTTGTTGTGTAGTTTCCTTTATAAGCTAAGAATTAGTTGTCGTTTCTTGTAGTTGCTTAAACTCAGGGTCGTTTGGGGTTTTATGCTTCTTTTTGTTGAGTGTTTGGTTAAATAGGGAAAACCCCAATTGTAATGGCAGATTTTGATATTGAGAAAATAGTTCTGATTTCGTTTCTTAGCATAGCACGAGCTCTTCTTTTCTTCCAGCCATGGATTTGGCTGGTTTCTGACTTCTTGTTGCGTCAGCATGTGAACGCTATCACTCTTCGAAATGCAAAGAAGTTGCATGATCCAACAAGTACAGGTGTGGGAGTTATTAATCAGCCATATTCGAAGAGAGATGAGACACCAAAATACCTGGAGAAGAAGTTTGAAAAGGAAGTAGAGAAGCATACATCTAAGTTATTTTCTGACAATCCTCCACCATACAATCTTCCAATCCCTTTTCTTCGAAGGCTTCAGAAGCATAAACTAGATGGATAGTTGGCCAAGTTTCTTGGGGTTTTCAAGAAATTACAAATTAATATTCCTTTTGTAGATGCTCTAGCACAGATGCCTAGCTATGAGAGATTCATGAAATGGGTCTTGTCCAAGAAGAAAAAGCTTGAGGATTATGAGACAGTTGTACTTATTGAGGAGTGCAGTGCAATCTTCCAGTAGAAACTACCACCCAAATTGAAGGATCCAGGGAGCTTTCATATACCATGCACCATTGGAACTTGCACTTCGGACAAAACCTTGTGTGATTTAGGTGCAAGTGTGAATTTAATGCCACTCTCTGTATTCAAGAAGTTGGGGTTGGGACACATCAAGCCAACTACAGTGTCACTTCAGCTGGCCGACCGTACAATTAGGCATCCAAGAGGTGTGTTGGAAGATGTTCTTGTTAAAGTCGGTGATTTAATTTTTCCGGCAGACTTTATAGTGTTGGATATGGAAGAAGACCAAAATATTCCTATAATCTTGGGTCGCCCATTCTTAGCTAGGGGGAATGCTGTGATTAATGTGCCAAAAGGAGAGCTGATTCTAGGACTGCAACACGAGAAAGTTACGTTCAACCTGTTCAAGGCATTCAAAGATCCACTAGAATCCGAGTCTTGTTGCCAAATAGATCACATAGTGGGTAAGGAGGTGTTGAAGGCAATTAAGCAATCGGGAGATTCAAAGAAAGTATGTAGAATACAGCCTGAACTTACACAATTTAAGCACCAGGTGACGGTGGCATCATCATACTGTCAAGGAAGGATGCCGTAGTTCAAGGACATCGAGAAGGAATTGCCTGGCCCAAAGCTACATAGGAACCACTACACTAAAGGGATTGAAATGGAAGATGATGAAAGGCCTGCTGCAAATTGTCATTGGAACAAGTCCAAGTTTGCATTGGGTTGGTCCATTGATGATATCAAAGGACAAATTGGTTAGATCACGAAGAAAGAGTCAAGCGTATGACTATAAATCAAGCGCTTCTTGGGAGGTAATCCAAATTTACCAATTATTTTTCTTTGTTTTGTTTGAATTCTAATAAATTTTTAAGCTTCCGGATCTTTTTATTTTTCTTTTGTGTTTTTCTTCTCTAGTTACAAGTTTTGGAGTCAAGGAGCCAACTCATGGAGCCCTGGCCATCAAACTTAAGCACCAACGGGGAAGTTTCCAACAATGATTGGTTACACATTGAAGACAATGTGCATTTTAAGTTTGGGGGTAGGAGCAAATAAATAAATAAAACAAAGGTTTTTGAATTTCGGTACTTTGTAACAATAGTCTTCGTGGGAATGATAACTGTATTCATTATATTACTTGTTACGATAATGTACACTTACGTTGCTAAATTTCCACAACATCTATAAGTTCGAAGGAGAGTCATTGGAGGAAAAAGACAAGGTGGGCTCTGCAATGGTAGAGTTTTTCACACACTTATAATTTCAATGTCCTATAAATGTTTATTCGTTGTTAACAAACATCTTATATTTAAGTTAGTGTGTTTAACACCTGTGGTTTTTTAGGATTTTTGGCTGTGTTATACAACCATGTCACTATGGAAGTATTTTATTTTTTGTAATTTTTATTTTTATTGTGCTAATATTGTAATTGTGTGGTTTCGTCTATACAATAACTAAATTACCTGTCTGCTAGGTATTAAAAGGTTCATGTCTCTAGTGATCACCTTCCAGATCATGACTGGATGCCTCAAGCATGCAACTTAGCTGCTTTGTTCGGATACCAACTTCCGTGCACCCACCATACGGGGCAAGCCGCCTCATCAGCAGGCACAATAGCACACTTTGTCAACAGGTTTTGCCCTGCTTTGAATAACTTAGGGGAACGACTCTAGTTCCCGATCAGTTTGTGCAATGGTGGCCAAGCCCCTCCTTTAGTCCGATAATTAAAGTACATCTTGCACTGATCGCTAGGGTCGCCCCCATTAGTGGACATCCTGCTAGCTTGGTGTGCCCATACATGCTTTGTTCCTCTGCTGCCGCCACAGAAAATAAGTAGGTGACCATGATCTACAAGTTGAAGCAGAGAAATTTCTACATTATGCAATCTTATTAACAACAAACATAGCAATCACTTTACATATGAAAAAAAAAAAAAAAAAAAAACCTAGCCATTTTATGCGTGATCTTCTTTAGCTTCAATCCGGTAAGTCTAAGGCGAAAAGAGAAATATTTAATAAAAAATAAATAAATAAATAAACAGCTACTTGTGGTTCTCCTCCGACTTGTATTACTTCTAGATCTCCTCTTTTTGCAACTTTTCTACGGTCATTTTACTTCATGATCTTGTTAGTTTCAAGAAAGTACCAATCAATCGAAAATTTCAAGTTGCTTATTTAATTATAATTCTCTAGCCGTACTTTGCTTTTTGACATACATGCATGGTTCTTGGATGAACTTGTCAAGATTTTTGATTGCACAAAAACGAGGTGTCGGATCGTAATTCTTTCTGCCATGCATGCTAATCCCTCTTACGGCAAACAGATTTTTGCTGACAATTGCTATAACCATTATGGTTTTCCTAGGTATTAATTTACTCGTACCGACGATACTTGTTTTGGATATCTCGGCCAAAGCCCCCAATTTTTGAACACTTAAGCTTTATTTGACATTTCAATTTAACTCTAACTGAATCGTATTTTTTTCATCTCAGTTTCTGTGGTTTTTTAAAAAGTCAATAAAAATTATAACTATTTTTTAAAAAGTCAACCAACTCCAACTTAAAAATTTTATTCCCAACTGACAAATCAAACACAAGTTTAATGTTTCCCTACGAATTTGCAAAACTATATCTTAAAAAAAAAAATTTAAATTCACAAATGCACTTTAGTTTAACGGAAGAATATTTTTAATGTTTCCCTACAAAAATTCATTCGAATAGCCCTAAAAAATGAATAAGTAACTTTTTGCGGTTTACTTTTTAATTTAATTTAAATTTTTTTATTAGAATATTAGTGTTTTAAGCCCTTGGGAAAAAGTTTCTATGCTGAACAAACTAGCGAAACGAAACATATAAAATCTTCTTCAAATTAAGCTTTGGTTTGGCTTTTAAGTCCAAACTTAAGTTTTTTATCTCAGTTTTTGTCCCTTTTTTTTTTCTTAAAAAGTCAATAAAAATTATAATTAATTTTTGAAAAATCAACTAAATTCAACGTAAAAATTTCATTCCAAACGCAAGCTAAATATAATGATTTAGTTTCATCTCTCTACAAATGCTTTTTAACGGCCCATGAGCCTTTTGCAACTTCTCTCTCTCAAGAGCAATTTCCCCAGCTCTATTTCTCTCTCCCTACCTTGACGCCACCATGTCTCGATGTTCGCCCCTATTTCGCATCCAAGAAAATCCCCTTTTTGAGGAAACATTCTGATATTAGGTAATGTAACCTTGGTTTTTTTTTTTTTTTTCCTTTCTTTTTTTCCCCTCAATTGATTTTGATGTGTTTAGAATTTGATCATGACAGTTTAGAATTATAAAACTACTAGTATTGTACGCAATTGATACATATTTAATAGGCACAACGGTAGTGACAAGTATAACTTAACGCAATAATTTCATACTCGATTCTACATAAGATGTAGAGGTCGAATCCCCACCCCCATATAACCAAGTTCAAAAAAAAATTAGCACACAATCACTATTCATCTCTAATTGAAAATACAAACAGATTAAAAAAAAAAACACATAAAATAAACTAAGGTAAAGTCTTAACTCAAGAAAGATACGACTAGAATGGCTATTGTTGCAGATAAAGCACCTAGCGGCGCACAAGAAGAAGAGGAAATTTCATACTCGATTCTACATAAGATGTAGAGGTCGAATCCCCACCCCCATATAACCAAGTTCAAAAAAAAATTAGCACACAATCACTATTCATCTCTAATTGAAAATACAAACAGATTAAAAAAAAAAACACATAAAATAAACTAAGGTAAAGTCTTAACTCAAGAAAGATACGACTAGAATGGCTATTGTTGCAGATAAAGCACCTAGCGGCACACAAGAAGAAGAGGAACTTTGTGGCGGCGCCGATCCGACTGGAGTAGACGAATTCGAGGACGAGACTTCGATTTCGAGCTTCTGGCCCCTGCTGCAGTGGGTACGAACAGTGCAAATATAATAGTAATGACCGGGAGATTCGAGAGTTATGTTTACAGGGCTGCCAATTACGCTTGAAATTTTGGTGCAGTTTTCATATTCCTCTTTTGTTACGTTAGCCACGTTATGTTCATGAGTCCAATTAAAGGCTGAGTTTTTCAGGCAAGAAAATAAAAAAATTGGTCATTGCTGATAGTATTAAAAAAATAAATAATAAAAAAAAAACTAGCAAGTGATTTTTCTTTGCACAAAGGACTAGGAAAATTAAGGATGCAAAAAAGTTAAAATTTTGAGGGGAATTTATACATGAAAAAATAAATAAACAAATATAGACAGATAGGACAACTAACATCAATGCTTCATAGACATCCCAATTAGGTTACCATCATCTGAGAGATCTATCCAATACCAAGTTCTCCACTCAAATATTATTAGGCAAAATAACATTCTAGTCCCAATGTTATAAACATTTTTCAATTTGGTACCTGATGGTTGGGAAATCTCATTATGATACCCTGTTATTTAAGAAAATATTGTACGGGTACCTTGAGTTCATTTTTGGGGATATAGAATGTCAATTTTTCCCTTTCATGTACAAATATATAGTTCTATACATATATTGCTACCCAAATATAATCTTTTTCCTTTTGTTTTTTAATACATGATTTTTTTTTTCACTTTTAGTTATCTTAATTTAAATTTAAATATATATAAATTTTTTTACTATATTTATAGTAAAAGGACATGAAAGGCAATTTATATCTCAGAAAATGGATCCTAGGTATATGAATGATATTTTTTAAAATGAATAGCTCCCCAATAGGATTTTCAAAATAACAGGTACCAAATTGAAGGGAAAAAAAAAAAACTTAAAATAAAAGGTACCGGAATGATATTTTACCGTACTATTTTTTAAAATCATATTTTCCTATACTATTAAACTAATTACAAAATAGTAGAATACGATCCGAAAGTCAAAACATCTCCAAAAAAGCATGAAAACCCTCGTATCTTTAACATATTGCTTTTTGATTACATGTATTTTCCTTTTCTTTTGGAAATAAGGATACTAGAGATTCAAACATATGTTAATTCCTATTTTGATAATTCCAAATATAAAAAAAAAAATATATACATTTTCCGACAACAAACTAGCAGATAAACACGATGAAAACATACCAAGCAACTTAAAAATCCAAAGAAGTGCACAAATTTCAGAGACTAATTAGGCATTCAAAAAGAAAAACTCAAGTCCTCTTTACCCTGTCCTTCACCCCAACGAAAACCCGAATATAGGGTATTAATTAATAAATCTGACTTGAGAAAAATAATGTTAAAAATGTAAGAAAAACTTAAAAGAAGTCCTCACATAATATGTCTCCAACATGGAAGGTTTTTCCTTCTGCCCATTCCTCGTAGAAGGAGGTGTTTGGAGGAACTACCCAGCGTGTACTGCCTCCGACTTCATATGTCGTCGCTGCATCTGACGATCTCTCTGCCAATAGCACCGCAACTAGAACAACCACCAAACCCAACGTTCTTCTCTCCATAATTTCCTTTGTGTTCCAAGGTAGTCCCTCTCTCTCTATCTCTAACAGTGATTGGCTAAGTGGAAATTAAGATGGAAAGTAATTGAGATTATCATGGATTTGTTTTCGTTATTTATATTACGGATGATAAAGGTAGCAAAATATAATGATACTTTGAAAATGCGAAGGACTTCATTTTCTTGTTGAGTGACTTGTGTCCTTTCAACATCATCTCCATCAAATTTGAGTTGTCGAAACATAAAGAGGACCACAAAAGTTCAATATAGACCTCAAACCATATACAATCGTACTACTAAGCAATAAATACAAACTATATACACATAAATGTTTCATAGGCGCAGATGTGTCATTATATAGTCCGATCGTCTATAGACCATAAATGTCTATATTGTATCCATTCAAAAAAAAAAAAAAGAAAAAAGAAAAAAGAAAAATATCTATTGTGTTTGCTTAGTCGTAATGTAAGTTTTTGTTCGATAAAAAATATCATGTTAGATTTTGATCAAAACTACCGTGAAAAGGATACATATACCTTATATTAATAAATCCATGCATGTTTTTAGTTTCAAATAAAAAATAAATTTGAGTGAAACAAGGAAATTAATACATATGAATTTGAACAAACCCAAGTCAACTCTTTTTTTTTTTTTTTTTTCCTACCTATTTGAAATTGAAATTGGACGCTGATGCCCTGCAGAGAAAATTATTTTTAGAGAAATAGCAAAATATAGATATTGAAGTTGATATATGGCAAAAGATTATTAATATTTTAAGAATGACAAAATCTTAACTTACAATGATATAAGTATTCTTATATTTTATAACTTTTTTATATATTAATTACTTCAGTACTATGATCATAATCACATAATG
Organism: Ficus religiosa; assembly: GCA_024759925.1. Lineage (NCBI taxonomy): Eukaryota > Viridiplantae > Streptophyta > Magnoliopsida > Rosales > Moraceae > Ficus > Ficus religiosa. Next base: position 16,577 of record JAFMPE010151930.1, read on the forward strand.
TTAATTAGTCCTGTCATTTTGGGTATACACATATTAATGTATTATTATGTTCGTATATGTTTTATTATGTAATGTTAGACCCATAATTATGGAAGTATGCATGTCAATATATATACACACACATGTACATATAAACCACATATAACATCGTTATACAATGTTAAAGTTGCAATTGTGATTTTCCCATTGTATTAATTCTGTTGGTTTTCCACTATTTGTTTATCGTTAAACTGACTGCTTGGTGTTTCAGGGACAAGAATCAAGACCAACTGAAAACAGCCCGAGAAGCACCATCGTTTGTGTAGAGGGTTAATTCTACAATTGATTAATCAAAGAGCTAATGACTGAGTTTAGGACTCATTGAGTTAGGCGGGCGTGTGATGAATCGATATGCTATGAGAACGACAAAAATAACGAAGTAAGTAACTAAATGAGACACAAAATTTATAGAGGTTCGCTCATTTAACGAGAGCTACTCCTCTGTCGAGTCTTTGGGGGGTCGTCCACTATATTTAAGAAATGCATTACAGTAAGATCATGAAAGGGAAGTAGAGAGAGAGAGAGAGAGGGGAAATGCAGAATGATGATACAAGGAGAATGGGAGTTTCAGTATGTGGGTATCAGTTTGTGAGCGCGTGTGTGTATGCTTGTTAATCCAAATACCTTCTCTTTATGTGTAGCCTTCTTATTTATAGTTGAGGTAGGCTTTATTGTCTCCTGATTGTGTTCTTGATTTTGGCCTTGAATTAGGGAGATCATTCCTCTTCTCAATCGGTTGATTTTCCTTTTGTGGGTGGCTTGATTTGTTTACTAATTTAGAGTTGACCTTGAGCTTTGTGGCATGATTGTAGATGATATACTTCCAATTATAACTGTCTATTCATTTTCGATAATAGGCGTGAGTGCCTTGATTGGGGTTGACGTTGAATGTTCCTGAATTGGCTCCTTTGAACTATCTCTAATTGATTACATTCCTGATTTGGGTTATCTGATTGCTGATTCCTCAAATAAGGGAGATCCCAAGAATATTCTTCTTTGACCTTGCAGAGGGAGGTCATATATCGACTCATGGGTCGGTTCGTGGAGTAGTTTGTTCACTCAACCGATTTGACTCGTCGAGGGGTTGTCAAGATTCATTTACGGGTTTCAATTGCCATGTGTAGGGTGTGAGATGAGGTACAAGATCTAACCTCAACAGTAAGTCCCACTCCTTAACTGATGAAATCAGTTGAGGAGTAAACTAGCGATTTATGTGACAGTCTGATTGACCCGTGGAACCAACCCGTGAAGTCAGCTCATGGAATGGCTCATAATACAGACGTTAAACTGACTCATGGGCCACACGTGATGGCAGTGAGTTGACTCGTCATGTGAAAGTGATTCTTTTTTGAGTTGAGGAGATATGTATGTTGGTACACATCACCGTGGGCATTTGGGCTTGATCTCCACTGCTAGTTTTGAATTAATCTAAGTCGTTGATGCTTATTAGGTCTTGAATTGGGGCATTTTATTTGAGAGAAGTATCCAATTTGGGGGCCTTTTATTTGAAAATTGTAATTTCCCAAAATTTGAAATTTTTCAAAAGCTTTCGCTTTGGCTTTTTGATTCTGACCTTGGCAATTCCTTAGAAGAGGATCTCAAAGTGAAGCTGCCACTATTTGAAGAATTCATCATCGTTGAAAACTGTGGGGCTTACTGTTGGTAGAGTGCGTCACCATTAGAGCTTCAAATAGCATTGCCGCCGATGGAGTTTAAGTAGTGCGCACCACTGCAGGCGTTTCGAGGAGAATAACGTGCCACAACCTGGAGCTCAGGATTACACCACCGATGTCTGACCTCGAGGAGCACGCATCCCCACCAGTGATTCGTGGAGAAGAACGTGCTACCGCCTAGAGTTCACCGTTACCGTTGGTAAGTTTCTTTCTCCATCAATTTTGTTTTTCTAACAATGGACTAGGCTTCTGCTTGACACTCTTTGTGAATTTCACGACAAGAAGCTTGACATGTCGGCCGCTATTCCTAAGATTAATCAGTTGAAGAGCTGCCTTAAGGACGACGAGTCTAAGGAGTCGTGTAAGACCACAGTTGATGAGCCGAAAGGAGCCAAGATTACTAGTAAAGATGTTGGAGTCAACGAGAGGTCTGTTGCCTAGGAGTGATGCCTTTCTTTTCAGTTTTCTTACTTTTATTGTTCCTTTGGTTGTTTCAAGATATTTTTCCTGAAGGTTGTGTTAACTTGGGATTGATGTAGTTACTGTGTACTTTGGGCGCCTTTTTTTCTACTACTATGTTTGTGTTTAATAGTAGGCTTTTGTTTTACCTATTATTGTTTGAGAAGCATGATAAATTGCTAGTTGAAATGTCCCAATGACTCATCAGTTGACTCATGGAATAAGTCATTGGTCGACTCGTGTAGAGAGTTGTTTTGCGACTTGTGCGAAGAATCATTTGGCGATTCGTAGGATAAGTCATTTTGCGACTCTTAAGAGTCGTTTGACATAGGATGAATCATTTTGCAACTTGTGGAATGATGATTCTTCTAAAACTTTGGAATGTTCATCAAAGTTTAGAAGAAATAAGGACACTTGATGTCACGTATCCTCTTTCCCTCCCAAGTCTTATGCTACTTTTGAAAATCGAATACCCTTGAGTACATAAAGATGTTAATTGACTTCTCAAGAGAGATAGAATGACTGAATGAATTTCAACCCTGAGGTTGCCTTTAGTGAAACACCATCATTGACTTGTCAGCATCGGCATCGACTTGTTGTCAGAAGCGATCCGGGGATCGGAATAAAATATTGCCCATCGTAACAGTCCTCTGCCTGTATTGGGACTTTCAATCGTTTAACTGTCCAAGTTGTGATGGGTGTTCTATGTGGTTTGACAGACCATTAGATACTATTGTGCAAGAACACTTGAGCGCAGAGGGTATGATCACGAGTGCATTATGCTTATGGATGCCATACCTACAAGGTTGGTCACTCCCCACGGAATTTGTACCATTTGTTGTAGGATGATCTAACGAGTTTGGAGTACTATTGGTGAGATGCTTTCCCTGCGATGGCTTTTGGGGATCTATGATAGATATGACCCATTTTGTTCAATCAATCTATCCTTGCAAATACAAGCCTATCTTGTTTTTAGGTTGTTCACTTGTTTAAGTGCATATGCAGAGTCTAGAGTTTCAACTCTTGATGGGTCCACTCGTTTCACGGGCCGATCGATTGGTCGTTTGCACATGGAGTCATATTGACCCATAATATGCCATGGATTGACTCGTTTTGAGGATTGATCAGCCAAACATTCCTCGTAGAGTCGTATTGACCCGTGATAAGCTTGTGACTCCAACTTCCTGCAAAAGTAGGATGAGAAACATAAGATTTTTGTTTGGCTGAGCTGCACTCATTTATAGTGTATCATGTTTAAGGATAAAACTCGAGCGTAGTTCGATTTACAGTCCTATGGTCGTTTACATTTATTACTGCTAAATGAAAGGCATGATTGTCTCTTTATTGAAAACGTAAATAAAATAAAGCGAAAAGATGGTACTATTGATAGGTGGATCGACTTGTGGTTGCAAGCTCCTTGATGGGTCAATCTTTAGGTGTAGTATATCCTGAGATGAAAGACATTCCATGGGCGGAGCACGAGTAATCCGTTGAGGTCCCCCAACCAGTAGGCTTCTGATTTGACAACTTCGGTGACTTGGAAAGGTCCCTTTCGATTTGGTGCAAGCTTGCCCTTTTTTTTTTTTTTTTTCCTTTGCATTTTGGAAAACTGTTGAAAAAATCGGATCCGGTATCAAAGTTACGGCACAGCGTAAGTTTTAAAATTTTTATGCCGTTTCCGGAAAAGAAAATCATGATGCATATAACAATAAATTAAATCCATGATCAAGTATACCTTATTTCTTGGATTCCGGAATTGCTAGAGCGTTTGACCAAGTGTCTTCTCTACTATTCTCGAGTTCCACATCTCAGAGTGTGTGTGGGCACACGTTCTATGAATCCAAGCGACCGGTAATGCTTTCCGAAGTCTAGATCCTTCCTTCTC
>JAFMPE010151996.1:3334-18771 GCA_024759925.1 Ficus religiosa
TTGACCTGATTACTAATGTATCATCTTTCATTTTTATGAAATCTGCAGTGAAGAATTCAAGGATGAGGAGATGGTCGAACCGAAGTCTTTGGACATCAGAAACTTTATATAATTTACCCGTGCCCTTTCCGACGGTGACTCCTCCGATGTCAAAGAAATGCTTGTGCAAAATTGAGGCCAATGACTCTCTTTAGAGTGTGAGGAGTGCCGCTTCTGTTTTAATAAAAGGCACTTTAAGATGTGAGAGTGCGGCCACTCTATGGCAGATTTATGAGATAATCTGATGTTTTGCGTTTTCCCTGATCATTGCTTCATGTTACCAGGAGAGAACTGGAAATTTGGTGTCACTGGCTGCATTTTATGTAGTTTTTTCCAACCCATTTTTGTTTATAAGTATCTATTGCTATGTGCAATTCTTCTTCAACTGGGAAAGCCTTTTTTCTTTTCAAAAGCCAACACCGAATGGAATGGCGTGGGAGGGAGGTGATTTGTAGATCGAACCCCTTGCGTGTTTTTTATTTTGCTGTGAGTTTGGATTTAGGACTTTTCTTGGGTTGCAGAAATGAATTTGGTTATAAAGGTTCAAGAAAGCCAAGTGAGCTTCAGAATTTGGGCTTTAGCTTCTTTGCTCCGAAATTTCAGTAGTTAAAAATAAAAAAATGTTTCTTTTGTTTTTGTTTTGTTTTGTTTTTTTTTTTTTTTTTTTTTTTTTGGCAATCTACTCTCGAAAAGAGAGAATATTCATAAATATCCATGCCCCAAAAAAGCAGGAATTTTTACATCTTTCTTATTACCAGACAAATCTCTCTAGAAAAAACCTAACCAAAAACAATTTCAGAATCAATCTCTCAGCATTTATGATCAAAGAATTCTCCTTTCTAAACACAATTGTTTTCAAATTTATATCGTATAGAAATCCCTATGACATTTATTAGTTCGATTGAGATTCCTCCTCCTCAATGTCATTGTCAACTCATCATCATCCATATCCTCTTGAAGGCATAAAACCTTTCTTCAAGGTCAGAAATTGGTTTCATTGATCACATTTATTGTGATACCTTCCTCTTCTGCTTGGGGGAAGAAAACCTAAACTGTTCTTGAAGATCAGATATCGACTTCATTGATTATATGGATGTATTTTTTTTATACCACTATTTGTACACATTTATCAAACCATATATACATAATTATTAAGAGAGAGAGAGAGAGAGAGAGAGACCCTAGGAAGCCGTATAACTACTGTTCCTGCAATGAACCTGCTATGAAAAGGATACACCTGCTCTAAGGACCTGTGACTCTACCATTTATAGAGAAGAGATTAGTCATATGTTAAATAGAAAACTAAAAAATAAGAACGGGATTCATTTTGAGCTTGGCTCAACCCATCAATTCATCAAATGCACCTCATGAGACTTGCTCAACAAATTCAACAACCCTTCTAGCACGAAGGGTTCTCATACAATTACGCATAACATCATCAGGCACCAATCCTTCTTTGATCATATCCTCGAGAAGCTTGTGAGCGTCGTTTACTCTATTGGCTTTCATGTACCCAATGACCAAGGCGTTGTAGGAAAAAATATCAGGCTGAACACCCTTCGAAGTCATCTGTTCCAAGACTTGAATCGCCTTTCCCATTTGGCCTAGCAGACAATATCCCTTTATCAATATGTTGTACGTAATTACATCAGGCTTCAAACCATGTCGAATCATTCCATCAAGCAACTTTTGGGCAGTGTTCATCTTACCGCTTTCTGAATAAGCATCCAAAATTCCATTCAAAGTTACAGTTTGAGGATAGATTTTCAAACTCACCATCTCATCGAGCAACTTAGATGTTTCTTTCCATAGGCCAGAATGGGACAATCCGTTAAGTAGAATGCTGTAAGTGAAAATATCTGGCTTTACACCTCTTCCAATCATCATATGAAACATAGCAAGGGCTTCTTTAATCATTGCCTTCTTAGAATGAGCGTCGACTATAATGTTGAAGGTTATGGCATTCGGCACAATGGCTTTAGTTTCCATTTCGTGTAACAAGTTCATGGCTTTACTCCATTGTCCCAAACGGCAAAATCCACTAATCAGACAGTTGTACGTGATGCAATCCAGCTTCAGACCTCTATTTCTCATAGCTTCCACAAGATCAAGCGCCTCCTTAATCCTGCTCTCCTTGCACAAAGCATTCAACATAGTATTGTACGTAATAATGTTCGGTGAGACACCCCAAGCAGTCATAGTTTCTAAGAACTCCGTTGCTTGCTCAGACTGACCGGACTCAAGCAACCCATGAATCAAAGAATTACAGATGACAACATTTGGTCGAACATCATGGTTGACCATGTTTTCAACAAAGCTCAAGGCCTCGTCTGCTCGACCTTCTTTAAAAAGGTTATGAATTATCGGACCGTAACAACCTTCATCAGGTTTTATTATTTGGTGGCAGTACATGCGCCTAAGGAGCTCAACAGCCTTCCATGTTTCTCCCGCCTTACAAAGCCCGTTAATCATCGTACCATAACTAATCTCATCACACGTACGCTCGTCCTCCACCATTTTCAAAAACAACTCAAACGCTGCATCCAGCGATCCCCCTTCTGCCGCGCAAAGCCCTTGAAGGAGAGTGTTCAACAAACAAGCATCCGGCTTAAGTCCGCGCTTAAACACTGCCGCCAAAACAGAGAAACACAAATCAATCCTCTCCAACAGACACAAACACCGGACAACCATACTCATGGTACGAATGTCAGGTCGAAAATCGAGCCCGCAAAGAGCCGACATTTCCCGATGCATGGTAACAACGATGACATGGTGGTTCATCTTGTAGAGGGCACCGAGCAAATGATTGAAAGCCCAAATGGAAGGCATGGGTTGCATCCGAATCATGGAATTGAAGTAACCAAAAGCTTCTTCTACAGTGAGTGTCTCTAACTCGGATTTTTTTCGTATTAATCTCCCCAAACGGGTAACATCATGTCCACTAGTAGCAGTAGCGGCATAAGAACGAAAATGGGTTCTGAGAACAAGGCCAAACAGAGAAGAGAGAGAAGAAGAAGAAGAATTACCAGAGGTTTTTGAGTTCCTCAGCATCTGGGGGGTCAGAGAGAGGCTTTTCGTGACTTCTCTCCAGTTCTCTCCTCCTCCACCGATTCCAGATTAACAGAACAGAACAGAACAGAACATTCATCAAATACGCCAATCAGCATCAATTCATTCGTTCATTCAACCAATCGGTGATTCTGAGATTGGAAAAAAAAAATTAAAAAAAAAAACCCCCCTTATTTGGCTGTTGTGCTAATAATCGGAGATGAAAAAATTTCGTCGGAGATCGAACGCACGGCTGAGGTGGGCGATGTCCGGCGTCGGAGGTGGGCGGTGTCCGGCGTCGGAGGTAGGGGCGGCGGCTTCCCGTTTTCCGAGAGAGGAGAGAGAGAGAGAGAGAAAGGAGTATATGGAAGGAACCCTAGTTCAGAAAACAGAGAATTGCCGGGAAAAGGCCGGTAAACTCGGTTTCTAGCGTCGCGGCGGGCTTCATGGCGACGATCTACCCTCTCAAACATTCAAATGAACAATGTTAGGGGCATTAGTGACTTTTAACATTACCCATTAATTTAAAAAAAAAAAAAGGGGGAAAAATTATTTAATTAATTATAGGAAAAATTTTATAAATTTCTTCTCAGTGTCAATATGTCCATAAATTATAAAATGTACATGTAATATCGCCTAAATTTTATTAAGTAATTATATATCGTTAGATAAATAAAATAAGATAAATATGGTATTTTAATATAAATATTAAAAATTAGATAGCAGCTTAACACAAATAATAAAATTCAGGAGACATTTTGACATATATATAAAGATTAGGTGGGCATTTTGAGTTTAAAAATGACTAAGGTTTCTTTTGAAACACAAGTTTGAGATGAAATTTTTAGGTTAAATTTTGAAATTGATTTACTTTTTAAAAACTAATTATAATTTTTGTTGAATTTTTAGAAAAAAATAAAAACTAAAATGAAAATTTTAGGTTTGAACCTAAGTAACAAACACAAGCTAAAAAACTAACGAAAACTAATGAAAAGGCAACTTGATATAATATTAAAATTCATAAGGTACAACAAGTATATTTTATAGTTCAGAGAGTATATTAACTAGTGACATAGTTAATAGGAATTTATGAAAATTTTCTGTTGTTGATATTCTACAATTTGGTTTCTTAAAGTATATATCATATATTTTGAAATTTAATGTTAATATACTATTAAATTATATTAAATAAATAAATTATAGTCCTTTTGGTAAAAGTATTCAAAATACCCTTTAAAAAAAGTTAAAAAAAAAATAGATTATTTATCACTTTTATATCCTATATATTTTATACATTGAAATAACATATATAATAATACTTGTATTTTGCTTTTTAATCTAGTTAACAAAAAGGGCCATTTGCGTACAATGTAGGGAGCTTTTAGTATTTAAAAAAAAAAATCCCAAAAAAGGAATCAATAGCCGTTTTAAAAAATCTATTTACGTAGATGATCAAATTTTTTTTTAAATGACTGTTACTCAATAATTGACTATGTTAAATACTGAAAAATACATTAATATTGATCAATCACTGATTAATTAATATAATTCCGACTATTTTATTAAAAAAAAAAAAACTTCATAAAAAAATCATAACTTTAAAAGAAGATTAGGAATCAAACAATAAATTTACCCTTCCTTTAGAGAACAAATTTTGCTTTTTCCCTCAATTTTAGGGCTTGTGACAAAATACGCCCTGAATTTTACTTTGTTATATACTATCAAAAGAGGACAAAAATATGAATACTTTAACTACTCAAAAGTTGACAGTAAAACATAATTGGCTGCAGTAAAAAGTTAATCAAAAATATTAAATACCAAGAAGTTAACTTTTTTTTTTTTTTTTTTGGGTAGCAATAGGCGTACATATATATTATAACAAAAAGAGCACCGAGGCTTTTAGCCTGTGGTCAAAATTTCGGATACAATCTGTACATGCTTGATCTCAATGACTAGTAAATTAATGAAAATCGGCAAAGTGCAGTGTTAGTTATGTTGATGTTTCTCGAATCACTTCCTCAGTCGATCCACGGAGTTCTGCTAGCCTTCTTGGTTTTTCAAGAGTAAATCCGTCCGGTCAATGTTTTGATTTCTTTTTCGAGTCGCGATCACTTCGATTGCGCTTCTTCCAGCTCTTATCTTCAGTTTCACGTCTACTGGATTTCACAGTGATGAGACCACCTGAAGGTATCTTCCCATTACTGTTCTGCAAAGCGTTCTCAAAGTCTGCTCCAATGGCATATTGCTGGAGCCTCTCGGGATCCAAAGCTCCTTCCATATCAGGGTTCATTTGCTCCTACATTGAAGTCGATTTAGCTCAGCTCTTTCTTTATAAAACAGAGAACAAGTAAGGAGAAAAAAAGGGCAGGGCATAACCAGAAACCCGACCAAGCTGACCATATGTGACGCGGGTTTGTTTGGCTATTACTTCTTTTTGTTGCCCCGGTTCATAGTTCTCAAAATCAACATGGTCGGTTCGTGTTCATATATTTCAAAAACAACACAAGTCCGTTCGGTTTGACAAAGGGCTCAAAAGACAATTTATTGAGTTTAAAACTCCTTAAAGTCTTTGATCTTACAGTTCAAGAATTGTAGTGAGATTTTCGTTAAAAGTATAAAGGAAACATACCATGGCCTGCCTGGCAGCCCGATTGAGATCCTCCTCCATAAGGGTGTCCTTTGGTTCCATCACAATCTGAATTTTGAATCAACAGCATTCCGATCAAAAGGTGAAATACTGCAAATATATTTGCAGAAACACATACCACACAATCTTATACAAGTAGATCAAAATGCAAAATATCTTTTCGTACATCTATTGATTTGTAAGAACAAGACAATATTCCTCTCTGGATCTTAACATCTCTAGAAACTAATCTACCCAGAAAAGGATTGAGCTCATCCATGGATACTGACATAAACTAGACTCCGAGGAAATTAATATATATTTAATAAAATAATAATAAAAAAATCTAACCGAACTTACTTCTTTTAGCCGAGGCATGCTTGATTCAATCTCTTTAGCATCGAGATTGTCTAGATACTTGGAGAACTTTTTCATAGCCTTTATAAATAGTGATAATATTTGTTGCCTTTCCAGTCCCATCTGTCCCTGTAATATATAAACAAGTGTTAAAGTGAAAGGAATCAACTAAGGACATGGACAAGCAAAAAAAGAAACTTTTAATCACAATAAACCAACAAGACTTCAAGCAGTACACATTACAAATCCAAACACCAGCTATATCCGACTTGGAACAAAAAATGAAAGTATAAATGATTAACACTCGTAATAGACAGGATTCGGGTGGAGGATCTAATTTAACTATGGTTTTTAAACAGTAGCTTGGCTTTCCAGCACTCGTTTGAGAACAACTTGTCCTCCCGGCTTTATATTATTTTTTATCAATATAACTATCATGTTTTTCGTCCAAAAAAGGAAAAAGTAAATGCATGAGCAATAAATATTGATGCCGATATCAGCTATTAAAAGTATGTGTTGAGTCTAGCTAAAACCCGAAAAGTTCTAAGATGTCAACTTTAAACTCCGGGATTATGTTCCAGAAATCACAGAAAGCAAGTTTCCAAATGAATTCAATGAGATATCAATCAGAAATCTCTTTATACACAATGGATGAAGATCGTGCTTAAGAATACAAGAATTTAAATTTAAATCTACACATGTGGTCATATTTTCAATGAGCTGGAAGAAAACATGTGCGCCCATGATGAAAATGCTCAACAAATTACAAATAGAAGACAAGAAAATAAACCTCAATATCAGAGATGTCTCGACCCTGTAATCCAATACATAGCAAAACAGAAGCCTGGGCATAAGATATTGTAACATGAAGTTTCTCTTGAAAGTATAGACGTGCAAGCTTCCGAGCTATATCCAAAATCTGCAAAATAGATACATGGAACAATATTTGAAATCACTGTATCTCCTCATAAGTTACTTTACGAAAATGATTTGACGCAAGATTACATGGCCTTTTTTCTTTGAAGGTCCAAAAGCTACTTTTGAAGAGTTTGTTTTCATAATTTATTTATTAGATGCTTTTCCTTAGGCACCTCTCAGCCAAAAGTACGTGACCTTCTGATTTTGTGCAATAGTGAAACTTTGAGAATCATACTCACCCCTTTTTTTGTTTCCAGAGAAAAAAAACAATACCGTGCTTGTTCTACCGAATTCTTTTCAAAACTATAGGTTCTAATCATAAATTGAAACACTTCTACATCTACAAGCCATCTCAAACAATGTCAGAGCTAACCGATATTCTAGCACGATCTAAAATTGACTCTCAATTTGCTATAACTAGAATTTTTTAAGATATTTAAGCAAGGTGGATTTTATTTTATTTTCAAATGCATGACTCCATGCCTTGCCAAACACAATTACAATTATATACTTAAACGATGATTTCAAAATAAACATCGACCACATTTCAAGATCTTACCATATGATAGTCAACAAGATTATTGGCATAGGCATCTAATCGCTTCATGTCATGAAACGACAAAATCTCCTTTATTGAGTCTAGGGATCCACCTAAGGCAGACTTGCCTGATTCTTGTTGCTCCATGAAATTGATTTTTGGATCCAAGATGCTGCGAGATTATGAGAAGCGTGAGCATTTGACCATTGAAAATTGATCTTAAGAAGATAACTTCAAACACTAACCTCATGGCGAGCTTGTATTCCATTGCATGAAATGTATGACCCAACAGTTCAATAAATCTTAGCCTGAAATCTGTAGGCAATTAACAGCTATCAAGCTGAGAACCTAAAATAAACAGAACCATATGGGAAAAAAGTATATATACATAAATAAAGACATGGTACGATAGAGTACTCTGGAAAAAGAATGAACGCACCTTGGTAAAATGGTCCAAGAAAGCCCAATTCATCTGACCCACTGGTTTCAATATCATCATTGCTCAGAGGTTTTAGGACCATACATGTATGCTCACCGGTCACAGAACTCTAAACCAGTTAAAAAGAAATAAAACGTTATGCCTCCACAAAATATAGTATTAATATATTTAGTACAGAAATTAAAGTTTAGTTTTCGTAACTGGAGTATGGCCAATAAAGAATGGAATAAACTTATGCTTTCTCCAGAAGCGCAAAAGGTCCAACGTAAGCCCAAAGGAGACGCCAATATAATGAAGCTTCTCTGGTTTCCTTTCACGGAGATGAGCAAGCAAATGAGGAAGATTTTTCCTAGGTTCTATAGTCTCTTCTAGCAACGAAACCTGTAAATAGGGTATCATTGAAGTCAGCAACCTAAAGTTTGCAGAAGCGTTTAGTAGATATTCACAATTAGCTCACAAATAATTGATACAAATACAACGGAAACTAGTAATTTATTACACTTGGTCAAAGAAAGAAATATAACTTTCTAAAGATAATTCTGGTCCTATCGGCACCCAATACAACTTTTAGCTACACCTATACTCATTCGAGTTCGCAAACTCAAATAGTGATTTAAAAAATAAAATAAAAAAATAAAAAAATAAAAAAATAAAAAAACCGAAAGAGAGAGAGAGAGAGCAGGAAGGATCTAATAGTTCGTTGATCTTATGTTTACTTTGTGTTTTAATGTCTTTCAATTTACAAATAGGGAAATACTCATCCTCTTTCTAGTTTGTACAGTGTCCACTGCATCAATGAAATTTCAGTTAGAAAAAGAAAATTATCTTTTCAATCAAACGAGCTATGCTGTGAAAAGGAAAAAGAGTGTGTTAAGTAGAAGACCGAAAAGGTACAAGACTTGTCTTTTTAAAATTATTTCCCCCTTTGCAAAATGAGGTATTTTTTGTCAATATCTCCTACTTCAAGATACGGATTTGCAAGAAATTGTGAACGTGTATGTGCTAAATTCCCAAAATGCAAAAACAGGCATGTCAACAACTGAAAGGGCAAGGCATATAATTATTAACTGTCCCAATAAAATCTGTTAAAATAAAGTGACTGTGCAGAGAACATGCTGAAGTAAGAATTGTTCTGCAGACTATATTTATACAGTAAATAAAAGAGAACAAAAGGAGCCATTTTTAGTTATTAGAGTAAACCTTCTTAGCTGCTTCTGTGACTTTGACAGGTGAGGTCTCCACATCATTGTAATCCATTTCAGAAATAGGCGCAAACTGTCCTTCATAGTACCTGCAGAAGATAGAATTGTTTGAATTTATTCCAGATACACTAGGAACCTCCATTAACAGAAAAATACACTAGGAAGCGTTACAAGCCACATTTAGAGAGCCCCAAAAAACAAAAACAAATTCTACAAGCATCGAATGACCCAATCATAAAATAGAATTGTGTCGTTTCTTTCCTTGGGATTCTAATTGTTCTTTTAGAATTAGCAAAGTTCCAACAATTTATTGATCAGCAAACACCTAACGTTGAAGGATCAATTCCTACTAAGGTTATCAATCCTCGGAACTCCTAGTTTTTCTCTTATTTAAAGGCTCCACCAAAGCCATCAGATCTTCCGAACTTTCTACCCATTTTATTTTTGCAATCAGAGAATTACATAACACGATTGTTCCATTTGTCTTCAATTCCAAACAGTGACCACGAAGCTGTAACTTTTGCTTCTTTTGGTTTAGTGCCTAAATGCAAAAAGGCTGTCCCAACAACAGCTTCAATACTCTTTGCCTTTAAGAGCATTCTCATGCTCAGTAGTCTGCTAGTCCACTAAATCAAAAGATTTTGCAAACCAACAAGAAATGGTAATCAAGTCAATGTGAGTCCAGAGTGTACAAGGCATACCTCGTCAGAAGTTGGACTGCTTGTGAACCATATCCAAGCTGCAGAAAAACCATTAAAATGTTACATATACTCCATTAAGAACAGGAAAAAAAGGGAGAAGGGGGGCACAAAAGACAATACAACCTTCATTGCACTTGGATGGGTAGCAATTCGTACAATACGAGCACCAGAAAAGGTTGGAAATACAGTGTCTTGGTATTGCTCACTAAATTTCCAAGGTATCTGATCTCCAGGGGGTTGACGACCATTGCTTAAATTTTTGAGTGCGGATTTACGAGAAATCTTTCCCTCGAGAGAGACCTATGAATAAGTTCAACCAACATTTAGTCTTCAGCATCATCAAATAAATTTATCTACTTATACAACAACATTTTTTAAATGGTTCTTTACTTCTTATCTAAGCATTTTTATCAAGTAAAAAGAGTTGAAATAAATATAGAACCCACAAACTTTTAAGGAGAATTTATAAGCCTCAAAATCTGGACACATGAGTTATGTTGGGAAGAACCTGCTAACCTGAATGACACACAAAATATCGGGAAGTTGATTTTTTGACTCATCAACAGGGCCTGCACAATATGATATTAGTTGAAGTCCTGCCATGCAAAATAACACAAGAAAAGGCAAGTAAAAGACCACAAGCATACCGAGCAATACAAACAAGTGGTGTGCTGGTGCATCCGCCATTAGTTGTAAATCATTGGGAGAGTTTTTGTAGTGAGAGGAAACATACAAGGCCATCATCCGCTGCAGATTTCGCAATGCATAAGTACCAAATATTCAATCAATGGAAGATTGAAGCATATGTAAGATTATCAGGATATTGTACATGTGTAATAGTAAGAAACACTACAATGATGCAAGCAACTTAGTTATTAAAATTGAAATATAAAAGGAAAGATGGATCTCTTACCTGCAGGAACAGCTCGCTCTCTTTGTGATAGGAAAAAAGTGTGTCACGATTAACGTAGTAGAGTTCACACTCACTTGGTTGGGGTAACCTAGTTGGAAAAAAAAAAAAAGGTAGAGAATAAGACTAGTGCAAGTGTTTTTTACCCTCTTCAGGTTCTAAAACATGATGCCCTTACCCGGTAAGTCTAGGGACAGCATTTGTAGCATCCAAGCAAAGTAAACCATGAAGCCATGATTCTACAGGGTCCCCAGATGCATATCTGATGGATTCGCTCAGCTCAATCTTTTTGAAAAGATAACCTACAATCACAAATCATTAAGAAATTAAGGGAAATAAAGAACGAGAGAAAGCCATGAATCCAATAACATTTTCATCAATTTCCCAAAAAAATAAAAAATAAAAACAAACATGAACATGCATCAATCTAAAGAACATAAAAACATTTAAAAAATAAATAAATAAACTGAACACTTTCAGCATAAAATCTTGGGTAATTGCAATGGGAATATCCTACATAACAATTCCTTCAATTACGAATTGCAGCACTACAAAAGTCTTTCAGTCACAAGATATCACTAAATATTCCCACTATTCTGGTTTTTTATTTCATACACACGAAAATTATATGCTTTTGTCTGTACAACCTGGAGAAATGTAGCATAATTGACTTCAAGTAGATTCTCATCGAGATTTTTAAGCAACTATAGATGAGGTTAAAATTGCTTTTATGCTGCTATTATAAAATGAAATGAATAGAATAACTTAGATATATCAAATGCAAAACCAGGGAAAGGATGCAGTACCAGATTTAGGACCCTCCACACTCTGAGCTGAGGAGCTTTGTCGTTCCAATTGGTGAACTAGTTTAAGGGACAAAGATCGACCAGTACCTTCATAGCTTTCAAAGGGGGGGAAAATCAAACAATTACATAGGTCAGGATCCTAACTACTTTAAAGACAACCTCGGCTACTGAAAGACAAATATTCAGCACGAAATCAAAGTTTTTAGCAAATGTACAAGATGTTCCTTTCATAAACACTAATTTCTGACCCAAACCAGGAAAAGATTGTGCATATGGAACTTATACCCGTTCACAGTAGACGAAAGGAAAACCAGATAGGGGCCAAGCAATGACTTCACAACTGGCAATGGAATGGCTGCTGCCTCATCTATGACCAATAACTCAACTTGGGAAAGCTTTTCGTGCTCATGTGGTTGTATATACTGCAAAAATAAGCTTGAAAATAAGTGGCTGCATAAAAATCAGTAAAAACTCTGTTGTGGAACACTCATTCTGGAGCATTTAGTACATCTTCAACATGCCAACAGCCATATCATATCAGAGAATAAAAAGATAAAAAAAATTCTCAGCACTTGAAATCTCACATCAATAACGAACTACTCAGTTTTAGGACTCAAACAAAGGAAGCCCAAAATAATCCAACAGTGATATAAAAAAACATGAAGAGACGCAAACCAATAGTCCCCCAATCAGCAAGAAGCTAATCTCATTGAAGTTTAATATTTGTGAATTTATAACAATACAATATAAAGACTAAAATAGTAAATTAAACACGCATGAATTTTGATTGCCTCGTAATATGATCCACTAGAACTCATCTCCTATGCACGGCAATAGCTACTTGAATGAACAGTAAGCATTAGACATAAACAAAGCATTAAACAGACCATAATTCATTTCTGAATTATTTTTCAAACAAACAAGAAATAAGTTGAATATATATATATATCAGTGCACCCATATTAACAAATACAAATCGATGGAACCTGAATTGTTTGCCGGTGCTGCTTGAAAACATTAATCCGTATTGTAGCTTTTTTGAACTCGGGATTGGTGCTTCTCACCACATCAAAATCTATATGTTCCTGTAAATGTAGGTTTCGCAATAGAAAATTTAATATGCTCAGTAGTCCTTACCATGCACGAATGAGGAATAAAGAGAAGATAAGTTATCATTTGAAAACTAGTTCAAGGGAAAACTTTCAAAAGAGAAAATCCATAATCAGTGCTGGATCAATCTAAAAACGTCTACTGTTTGCCAATGCTAAATATTACACTAGCAACTAAGGTAGAAAAAATGAAGAATTTATTAGAATGGATGTGAATTAATGCTTTGGAATTTATTAATAGGTTTTCTTTTTCATTTTCTTTTTTTTTTTTTCCGTTTATCTCTTGATGTGGTATGCCACTTCGCCAACATCATACGAGGATAAACCAAGATATATCAATTAAGAAACTGATAACTTGAGGAAATTTGACCTAAAGGTAAATTCACCCCCGCATGTTAAGATCATTCAAGCTAAATTGAGATTCTTATCTGACTACAAGATTAAATTTCTAACATTAATTACTGAAAATAAAATATAATGTAAGGCCAGAAAAAACCAAATCCAAAGCATAACCACGCTTCCTATCTAGTAGCTACAATAGAATTCGATTTTGAGGTAGATAAAAGATGGACAATGATATAGAACCATAGAGTAATAACAACGGCCATAAGATCAGATTAGCTAGTTTACCTTATAATCAAGTGCATCAAAACCTTTGCAAACAAAGTCAAACAAGGTTTTCAAATTCTCAGGGCTAGGCGCAGTTACAAAGATATTTGAGTACCTATTAAATATAAATTTCTTGGGTTAGCATGATAATGGCAACTTTCATAAATATTCATGTCTATGAAAAAATAAATAAACAACTATATACCCTGCAGCAATAGCTCCTGCAATAGCCAAACCAAGAGCAGCAGACTTTCCACGACCACGAGAAGCAAGGCATGCAACTGTGCTTTTAAGTGTCTTGTCCAAAACGGAATCAAGAAATGTGATGACTGCTTTTCCCTGATGAATTGTTTAATAAAAGACGGAATCAAGTATAGCAACTAAGTTAGACAATTACGATTTAAGACGGACCATCTCTACCTGGTCCAATGTGCAACACTTCTTTATCAAAGGGCCAACTGGAAAGTCGTCACAAAGTTCTTCTTTTAGACTCTTCAGGTCTTGCTCAGCCTCCGATAGTCCTTCTGAGTCCTTTGATTACCAACAGGGGACAAACAGAATGGTTTACAGAGATATTGAGAAACCAAAATACTTGGTTACTAAGAGGGGACAAACGAAAGCGGTTATATAAAGATATTGTAAAGAATAATAATAATACTTCACAAAAGATTCAAGTTTAAGAAAAGATTACCTCTTTAACAGGAACTGGGGTTATTGATTTTATATGAGAGGAAATTGGTAAGACATTCAGCTCATCATCCATTACTATACAGGCTTTACATGATGCAAGTGATAATAAAAAACGCTCATTAAAACGTCCAGCGGCCTCAGAATGCGACTCAGTCCGAAACCTCTCGTGAACATCCTGAAGAAAGATTCTTATGTTAGTATTTAAAGACAGGAAAAAAAAAATACATATGTATAATGACTGTTGAAGCTTAAATATCTACTATTATCTTAAATCTTTTACTTGAAGAAATAGTGTGAAATCAAAAGACGTGACTTCAGTTATTATATGTCAAGGATCGGGGGCTTCTAGTCATACCATAACCATGGTGTACAGGCTGGTAAGAGAGGATATAGTATTAATCAATAATACTATTAATCCACCACCCTCCACCGTCTCTATTGTTCTTGCAAGTAAATTTGGGGTCAAAGCCTCAAAATCCTAAAAGAAAGACAAATAATGAGTAAAATACTAAAAAAATATCTATAGAGTATCAAATTATTTAATCAACAAGAGGGCAATATTTGTGTCAATTATTGGATCATATATTGTTATTGAAAACAACAATTCATTGTAATTTCAAAGAAGGGTGTTTTCTCTAAATAGTAACCTAGTAGCTTAGATGATAAAATTCGCAACTTACCTGAAGGATGCACATCCCAAAAGTATTACCAAGAATTCTTTCTGAATCCTTGTACAAGCAGTATGTCAATCCCGCAGTTTCAAGAAAAAGAGAGAGCGGATCAACCTTCTCACGATCATGCAGTCCACTTTGCATCAAGCGTTTAAGCTGCTTTGCACGTTTTTTCTTGTGACTGCAACAAATAAACAATGTAATCGATTATGCAGTAATTTAAAAGATACTTGTCGATTTTTAACCATGCTAATCTTTTTTTTTTTTTTTTTTTTTTACAATTTTGTTTAGGAACATCAAGAAATACTGTCTTAGATGCGTAAAAGAAAGTGTGAAAATTAGCAACAAAAAACAAACCTGCTGAGCTCAAGCTTGTTCTTATAACACCACAACACAGAAGGCCTAGACTTTGTCACTGCCTTACTTAAGATGAAGTGAAGATTCACTACCTGCTCAAAAATAAACAAACTATGCTTAGAAAAC
Organism: Ficus religiosa; assembly: GCA_024759925.1. Taxonomy (NCBI): domain Eukaryota; kingdom Viridiplantae; phylum Streptophyta; class Magnoliopsida; order Rosales; family Moraceae; genus Ficus; species Ficus religiosa. The sequence continues at coordinate 18,481 of JAFMPE010151996.1, forward strand.
AGAAACAAAGCCTCCTATATCACAAAACCAAAACGGTGATCATCATTTCCGAGAGAGAATAACATGTTTACTTGATCGTGGTATCTGTCACCAACAATGACGAACATCGAACGATGCCTAGTCTTGACACCATTCTCGATTAGTGTTCTGATGCGCTCGTCAACCTTCTTCCTCATTTCTCTATTTCTATTTAGAGAGAGAGAGAGGACAAAAAAGAGAATCCGCAAGTAGGAATAAGAGCATTGGAGAGGGGCTGCAGTTGTCGACTCTGAACGAATGGTTTTATGTGAA